>JAGFNQ010010475.1:0-31157 GCA_024364735.1 Boesenbergia rotunda | reverse complement strand
ATCGGAGCCACTTTAGAGGAATACTAGATCCCAATATTGAATTCCAGTGGTCTACGCCGGACATCTGCATAACTCTTCTATCGGCTCTGTGCAGCTTCTATTCGTCGTCGAATGGTCTGTATAGCTTGGGTGGTGTCGTTGGTGAGATCCGTCGTAAGACCCATCGCCTTCTTTTCACCACCATCGTACCAACAGATCGGAGACCTACATCTCCTCCCGTATAAAGCTTCATAAGGTGTCATACCGATAGTAGCTTGGTAGCTATTATTGTAGGCGAATTCCGCCAAACATAGATATCGGCACCAGCTCCCTTTGAAATCTAGGGCGCGAGCCCGTAACATGTCTTCCAATACTTGATTCACCCGTTCAGTTTGCCCGTCTGTCTGAGGATGAAAAGTTGTACTGAATTGTAATTTAGTGCCAAGGGACTTCTGGACACATTCCCAAAAATGTGAAGTGAAGCGACCATCCCTATCTGAGATAATGGTCTTGGGAACTCCATGAAGTCTGATTATCTCCCTAGCATATAACTGAGCCAGTTGCTCAATCGAATAAGTCATCTTGATAGCAATGAAGTGAGCAGACTTTGTCAACCTGTCTACAATTACCAGTACCGCATCATATCCATTTGTAGTTTTGGGAAGTCCCGAAATAAAATCCATAGAGATATCTTCCCATTTCCATTCCGGAATCGGATGTGCCTGCAGAACTCCTCCGGGTCGCTGGTGTTCTGCCTTCACTCGTTGGCAGGTCAGACAAGTGCTAACATGCTGAGCCACATCTCTCTTCATACCGGACCACCAGAATTTCTGTTTCAGATCTTGATACATCTTGGTTGATCCTGGATGCATTGAATAAGGGGTTTCATGAGCTTCGACTAATATCACTCTCCGTAGCTCCGGATCATTAGGAATACATAGACGATCCCTAAGATGGATTACTCTCCCGTTGGCGATATGAAAACCATCGCCCTTTCCTTCTAAGATCTCTTGTTTGATTCTCTGAAGGCTAGGATCACCATCTTGTTTGTCCAATATGTCCTGGAACAGCGTCGGTGATAGTGTCGTGGTAGAAAGCCACCCGGAGATGATCTCGACCCCAGACTTCATAATTTCCCTTTCGAGTGGTCGGGGTAATCTAGATATAGACATCAAGGTGGCACTTGACTTCCGGCTGAGCGCATCGGCCACTTTGTTTGCCTTTCCTGGATGATATAAGATCTCACAGTCATAGTCCTTTACCAACTCCAGCCATCGGCGTTGTCTCATATTGAGATCTTTCTGAGTGAAGAAATACCGCAGACTTTGGTGGTCTGTATAAATCCTGCACTGCGCTCCATACAGATAGTGCCTCCATATCTTAAGAGCGAAGACCACAGCGGCTAATTCTTGATCGTGGGTGGGGTAATTCTGTTCATGTTCTTTAAGTTGCCTAGAGGCGTAGGCAATGACTCTGCCATTTTGCATAAGCACAGCTCCAAGTCCCAGTCGGGAGGCGTCGCTATACATGTCGAAGCTCTGGTTACTTTCCGGAAGGGTAAGAATTGAAGCACTTGTAAGTCTCCTTTTCAGCTCCATGAAACTCCTTTCGCAGCTTTCCGTCCATTCATATTTCTTATCCTGCCGGGTGAGAGCGGTTAAAGGGGCTGCAATCCTTGCGAAGTCCTCCACAAATTTCCGATAATAGCCCGCCAGCCCAAGGAAACTTCTGATTTCGCTGGCGTTCCTCGGCCGACTCCAGTTTTTCACAGCTTCAATCTTTGTCGGGTCTACCATAACCCCATCCTTGGAAATAATATGTCCCAAAAACCCTATTTGGTCAAGCCAGAACTCAAATTTGGAGAACTTGGCGTACTGTTGCTTTTCCCGGAGAGTCTGTAGTACTATCCTCAAATGTTCGGCGTGCTCCTCTTGGTTTCTTGAATAAATAAGGATATCGTCGATGAAGACAATTACAAATTTATCGAGAAAAGAAGAGAACACTCGATTCATAAGGTCCATAAACATCGCAGGAGAATTGGTCACGCCGAAAGGCATGACAACAAACTCGAAATGTCCGTACCTAGTTTGAAAAGCTGTCTTCGGAATATCATCCTGTTTTACTTTGACTTGATGATAACCAGACCTCAGATCAATTTTCGAGAACACAGTAGCTCCTTTTAATTGATCAAATAGGTCATCTATTCTCGGAAGGGGATACCTGTTCTTGATCGTTACATTGTTCAGCGCTCGATAATCTATGCACATTCGCATAGATCCGTCCTTCTTCTTCACAAACAGTACCGGAGCTCCCCATGGGGAATGACTAGGGTGAATAAGTCCCTTATTGAGTAACTCCTACAGCTGTTCTTGAAGTTCTTTTAATTCAACTGGCGCCATCCGGTAGGGTGCCTTGGAGATCGGGTTAGTACCAGGGACCAACTCGATCTTGAATTCCACTTCTCTATCAGGGGCCAATCCCGGCAATTCATCTGGGAATACCTCTATGTACTCGCATACCACTCTGACATCCTCCAACTTCTGATCTTTTATTTGACCTACGTCAAACACATGTGCTAGAAACCCAGTATATCCCTTGTCTAACATCTTCCTTGCCTTGAGAGTCGATAAGAATTTCCGGGTCCTTTTCCTTGACTCCCCGATAAATTCAAACGTGGAATCTGCTTCGGGTTGGAAAACCACTCTTCGTTTACGGCATTCAACAGAAGCACCGTATTTACTCAGAAAATCCATTCCCATTATAACATCATAGTCCTGCATGTCGAGCACTATCAGATCGCAGTAGAGTTCTCTTTCCGCAATTCCGACTGGCACCGCACACAACACGTGAGTGGATGTCATTATTTCTCCCGAAGGCAGGGTTATTAAGAACTTGCAATCTAAAACTTGTGGAGACATATCTATCTTCTTAGTGTAGCATGTAGAGATGAACGAGTGCATTGCCCCAGTATCAAATAATGCGGTAGCATACTGACTGTTAATAAGTATCTGACCTGTGACAACTGATGAAGCATTCGCAGCATCTTCCTTGGTGATAGAGAAAACCCTGGCATCTGCCATAGTTGATGGGGCCTCTACTCCTTCCTGGTTCATCAGGATACTCTCCGGCTCCGCTTGTATATAATGTAACTTCGCGGGTGCACCCTGGTATTGAACGAGTTGTTGGGAAGATGTCGGGTTCTTGGTGGGACAGTACAGGGCCAAGTGCCCTTCTACTCCGTAGATGAAACACCGGTTCGTACCTTTGCGGCATTCCCCGGGGTGCATTTTTCCGCATGTAGCACACAGGGGAAACCGGGACTGCTTATTTACTGGGCCCCCTTGGGGGTTGTTCCATGGCTGCCGTTTACCACTCTGGTTTCCTTTCCAATTAGCATTGGTACTCTGAGGTTTCTGACCCCCTGAGTGTTAATAAAAAGGAAGGAACATTAGGAAAATGAAAGATAACGAATCGAGAATCCCGGAGTGAACTTGATTCTTACTTTCATTTACTGCCTTCCTTTGTTGGTGGATATTGTTCAGGTAATGTTCGATGAGTAGGGCACTGCTAAACAGCTCCTCTATAGTCTGTGGTCTGTTAACTCCGCCGGCCACATTCAGAGCTATTTCGGGCCGCAACATCTTTAACATAAGTCGAACCCTCTCCTTCTCGGTGCGAACCAGCTCAGGGCATAAACGAGCCAATCGATTAAATTTCTTCATGGCTTCGTTGACTGAGAGGTTGCCCTGTCGGAATTCCATGAACTCGTCGTAGTGTTTATTGGTGACCCGCATATTGAAGAATTCCTCGAAGAATTCTGACTCAAAATCTGACCACGTCAACTGGTTCACCTGTCTCTTGGCCTTAACCCTTTCCCACCACATTATGGCATCTCCAGAAAGGCAGAATGATGAACATTTTATCTTCTCGTGTTCAGGCCAGTCCAGCAGCTCCATGGTACTCTCTACGGTCTTGAACCATGCTTGAGCGTCCCACGGTTCACCAACACCCGAGAAATTTTCCGGCTTCAGCCTCAACCACTGGATCAGATAAGCCTCTTATCGTGCTACAGTGGTCAAACCTGACGGAGGAATCTGCATAACCGTAGGCGCAGTGGGTATAACATTCGGGTTCGCCGGTGGAGTAGTAGAATTTTCTTGTTGGTTCATCAGGGTATTAATAGTTTGCTGCTGCTCAGTGACTTGACGCTGAAGTTGAGTCACTAATTGCATTAGGTCAGGCGGGGGAGCAGTCTCGTTAAGTCTGTTACTCTGTCTTCTAGCCATGCTTTCCATCATAAGGACAAGTATGGATCATATGAGATATTGTTATACCTATCGCATATTAAATTCTAAATTATTTAATTTTCATAAATAAAATCATAGAAAATGTCGTTCGTATTCACATATTTTACAGTATTATTTTTTTTCATCATCTTATCATAAGACATTATTCATACTTGCATATTCTAAAATCATATAAGGAAAATCAAACATGCATAAAAGTACTTACTTAGAAGCGGCAGGAAGGAGGCTTGATGTGTGTGTAGTGAGATGGCAATGACTCTGATACCAACCTGTAACGCCCGCCTTTTTCCCACACCTTGTGGTGTGGCGAGATAGGCGTCGTTACGCTAAACATACTTGTACATAAAACATCCTAATGCAGCGGAATACTTTTTTTTTCTACACATGCTTAAACTTATCAATCATGGACCTATTGTCATTGAACATAGCATATTAACAACATGCATGGCATCATATCATACTTAACCATTCCATAGCTTGTTCATAATATCATAAGTAGCAAGTAACTTATACGTAAACATCGCATCATAAGTCTTAAGTTATTCATTAGGCATAACCATTATAACCATAGCATAGAATCTAAAGAGGCATTCCCAAGACACGAGACATGCAATATGCGTAACCAAAAAGGATCCTTTGCCAAGTCACCGCCACACACACACACACGCTTCTGCCTCTCCTGCGGCTTCCCTTAATAGCCTCTTGCTTGATCTGCGGTACGAGGAAAAATAAAACTATAAGCACATAGGCTTAGTAAAACCCCTTTCCTACTCACTAAAACCATACGTCACTTAAACATAAACATATCAAGTATCTGTCATAACATAACTTCGAACATAAACATAAGCATGGTCATGGCATAAGTCTTAAGCATATGAATAACTAACATAGCATGATTCCTAACATCACCATAGATCTACAACCTACTTAGCATGGCATTAATCTTAATATACATGAACATAAAGCATACTTATACATGGCATAACTCTTAGCATACATGAACGTAAGACATACTTATCATGGCATAGTTCTTAGCATACATGAACATAAGAAATACTTATCATAGCATAATTCTTAGCATACATGAACATAAGAAATACTTATCATAGCATAATTCTTAACATACATGAACATAAGACATACTTATCATGGCATAGTTCTTAGTATACATGAACATAAGATATACTTATCATGGCATAGTTCTTAGCATACATGAACATAAGACATACTTATCATGGCATAGTTCTTAGCATACATGAACATAAGACATACTTATCATGGCATAGTTCTTAGCATACATGAATATAAGACATACTTATCATGACATAGTGCTTAGCATACATGAACATAAGACATACTTATCATGACATAGTTCTTAGCATACATGAACATAAGACATACTTATCATGACATAGTGCTTAGCAAACATAAACATAAGACATACTTATCATGGTATAAGAATAAAATGTTCTTACCTTGGCGCGATGCACAACATTAATGTATGCATGAGTCAAATGCATTTACTACATAGGGATGCTTAATTTTAAATCATACTTTTAAATGCTTAGCATAAATATAACATCATTGGGGTCCCCGGCTTGTACCACATACATACATCATAGTGCGCATCCCTAAGTAAATACGAGGTAGCGAGCCCCGACCTACTAGGGTAGGAACAGCATAGTCGGTAGTTCCAAAAATCGGGGCGTTCTTAAGGTGCCCATCCCTTTTGCACAGCTTCGGTAGTGCCAGAACCGTGGACAGCTTCGGTAGTCCAGAACCGAGGCGTTCTTAAGGTTCCCATCCCTTGGACCCTTACTTCGGTCCGGTACAAGCCTCATTCATAAAAATAAATATGCATGCTTCATCATTCATACTTGTCATTCATACTTATCATTCATACTTATTCCATAGCATCGTTATGTCTTGATCATTCATACTTATCATTCATACATGAGGCATAACCATCATCTTCATTCATACTTATCATTTTTTATTCATAAAATAGAACATACATGCACAATCATGTGTTCTAGTCATAAACATGGTCTTGGTTCATAAAACATGCATGATCATGTTACATAAATAAATAGGTACTTCACACATGATACATTTCATCTAGCATGCCTAATCCTAGTATTCATCATAAAGCATGGATGGTAAGCTACATATAAACATGACACATACCACTAGGATTAATGGCATTTACCCTACAACATGCATATACCTTCATAAACCATAAATCTATTACAAGCATTTATCATTATACATGCATCATTCTATCTATCATAACTTGCATCCTACATCAATTACACATATCCATGGTACATGATCTAGATATTCATGAGTGAAGCATAACATAAAATCTAACATACATAATCATGTGATATAACACATAAACAAGGATTTTTGTACATAAAGGTACTTACCTCATGCTTAACTACCTACCATTATCATGATGACTTATAAGCATGCATCCTTGAGATCTTAACCCAAACCAAACCCTAGGTTTGGGTCTTGGCTGAAACCTTAAGGAGCCATGGTTCCTTGGAAAAATTTGCATAGTCATGGTCAACTTCCAATCCCTTGCATATTATGTCATAGGAACCCATTGGGACCCTTAATTGATTTTAACCCTAAGTCCTAGACCTTATTTATGCTTTGGCCGAAACCCTAGGGAAGTAATAGGCCCCTAGAAAATTCATATAAGTCACCATTTTCATTAATAATACATCATAGCAAAACATACTAATCATGCTTGGAGGTTTGAAAGTTAAACCTAGCCCTAGATTTGATGTGGCCGAAACCTTCAAGGGATTTTAGGGTGCCAAAAATTTCCCTAAATCATAAGTTATGTCCAACATACTACCATAAAACTTTCAAGAGCACAAAAGAGAATTTACATCATCCCTAACCACACAAAAACATCCTTGGCCGAAACCTCCATAAGCCCTAACCATGGATTTTTCCAACATATCATGCCAAATATTTTAAAGCTATCATACCACAGGTGAGAGGGTTTTACCTTCCTTGATCTTGGTTACAAACTTTGAATAGAAGATAACAAAAGAACCTCCTTGTCTCTAACTTTCCCTTAGTCCTTGTATACTTGTAGGGAGGCCTTAGATCTTCAAGATGGGGCTTATGTGAATTTTTTTCCAAGGGAGAGAGAGCTTGAGGTTTTCGGCTAGAAGGGGAGGATGAAGAAAATGAAGGGAGAAGGGAAGTTGTAACTTCCTTTCCCTATTTATACTACTTTAAAAAAGGGTAAATGAAGAGTCATGTGTCTCTTCCCTTGATGACTCTTCATTTTCCTAAGCCTTAACTAATATCCACTTCATTTTCTCATAGCACTCCCTTGCTAGGTGAATTGGTTATTGCATGCATGGTTGTATAAGGGGTCCAAGGTTCAATCCTTGGTGCATGCACTAATTTTTCTATTTTATTTTTATTTTATTTCCTATTATTTTTGAAAATTCCTTAAAAATTCCCCCATAATTATGTTAATATTTCTCATTAAAATCCCTTTATATTTCTATTAACTTATACCTAAAATTCACCCATAATCATGGTACTAGAGAGCCCATATAAGGCCCCTTAGTACTTAGTTTCTAAATTTAAATGTGAAAATCATGGATTTCTAGGCTAAGGTTCGTACTAATATTTCTAGATCCTTTGCAAAATTATCTAGACATGCTTAATATTTTAAAGAAATATTAAAAAAATTTCTGGGTCGTTACAATCCCCCAAACCTCTTGAAAGTTCGTCCTCGAACTTAGAATAGCTCCGGGTACTTCCGTCTCATCTCGTGCTCGCATTCCCAGGTAGCTTCCTCAAACCGTTGATTTTGCCATAGAACCTTGACTAAGGGTATTTCCTTGTTCCTTAGTTTCTTGACTTCCCGATCCAAGATCTGGATAGGTCGGCTTTCATAACTTAGGTCCTCCTGAACTAGTACCGACTATGGCTCAATCACTTGGTCCATGCTTGGAATACACTTCTTATGCATTGACACATGGAACACATTATGAATAGCTGACATTTCCTGAGGCAGCTCCAGTTCATACGCCACTTTGCCAACTCTTTTCAGTACCAGGTACGGTCCCACATATCGCGGACTCAATTTCCCTTTCTTCCCGAATCTCGTTATCCCTTTCATCGGAGCCACTTTAAGGAATACTAGATCCCCAATATTGAATTCCAGAGGTCTACGCCGGACATCTGCATAACTCTTCTGTCGGCTCTGTGCAGCTTCTATCCGTCGTCGAATGGTCTGTATAGCTTGGGTGGTGTCGTCGATGAGATCCGTCGTAAGCCCCATCGCCTTCTTTTACCCACCTTCGTACCAACAGAACGGAGACCTACATCTCCTCCCGTATAAAGCTTCATAAGGTGCCATGCCGATAGTAGCTTGGTAGCTATTATTGTAGGCGAATTTCGCCAAACATAGATATTGGCACCAGCTCCCTTTGAAATCTAGGGCGCAAGCCCGTAACATGTCCTCCAGTACTTGATTCACCCATTCAGTTTGCCCGTCAGTCTGAGGATGGAAAGCTATACTGAATTGTAATTTAGTGCCAAGGGACTTCTGGACACATTCCCAAAAATGTGAAGTAAAGCGACCATCCCTATCTGAGATAATGGTCTTGGGAACTCCATGAAGTCTGATTATCTCCTTAGCATATAACTGAGCCAGTTGCTCAATCAAATATGTCATCTTGATAGCTAAGAAGTGAGCAGACTTTGTCAACCTGTCTACAATTACCCATATCGCATCATATCCACTTGTAGTCTTGGGAAGTCCCGAAATGAAATCCATAGAGATATCTTCCCATTTCCATTCCAGAATCGGAAGTGGCTGCAGAACTCCTCCAGGTCACTGGTGTTCTGCCTTCACTCGTTGGCAGGTCAGACAAGTGCTAACATGCTAAGCCACATCTCTCTTCATACCGGACCACCAGAATTTCTATTTCAGATCTTGATACATCTTGGTTGATCCTGGATGCATTGAATAAGGGGTTTCATGAGCTTCTACTAATATCGCTCTCCGTAGCTCCGGATCATTAGGAATACATAGACGATCCCTAAGATAGAGTACTCCCCCATTGGCGATACGAAAACCATCGTCGTTGCCTGTTAGGATCTCCTATTTGATTCTCTGAACGCTAGGATCACCATCTTGTTTGTCCAATATGTCCTAATTAACTTTATGATATAATTACATACATATATCATAATTATATGCTTACTGTGATTACGAATATACCTAATAATATTAAGCTTTCGAAATATTAATTCTCAATCTGAGTTATGAATTATATTAGTCTATATTTAAATGTATCATGTGTGAAGTACCTATTTATTTATGTAACATGATCATGCAAGTTTTATGAACCAAGACCATGTTTATGACTAGAACACATGATTGTGCATGTATGTTCTATTTTATGAATAAAGAATGATATGTATGAATAAAGATGATGGTTATGCCTCAAGTATGAATGATAAGTATGAATGATCAAGGCATAACGATGCTATGGAATAAGTATGAATGATAAGTATGAATGACAAGTATGAATGATGAAGCATGCATATTTATTTTTATGAATGAGGCTTGTACCGGACCGAAGTACGGGTCCAAGGGATGGGCACCTTAAGAACGCCTCGGTTCTGGACTACCGAAGCTGTCCATGGTTCTGGCACTACCGAAGATGTGCAACAGGGATGGGCACCTTAAGAACGCCCCGGTTTTTGGAACTACCGACTATGCTGTTCCTACCCTAGTAGGTCGGGGCTCGCTACCTTGTATTAACTTAGGGAGCGCGCTGTGATGTATGTATGTGGTACAAGCCGGGGACCCCAATGATGTTATGTTTATGCTAAGCATTTAAAAGTATCATTTTAAAATTAAGCATCCCTATGTGGTAAATGCATTTGACTCATGCATACATCCATGTTGTGCATCGCGCCAAGGTAAGAATATTTTATTCTATGCCATGATAAGTATGTCTTATATTCATGTATGCTAAGAATTATGCTATGATAAGTATGTCTTATGTTCATGTATGCTAAGAATTATGCTATGATAAGTATGTCTTATGTTCATGTATGCTAAGAATTATACTATGATAAGTATGGCTTATGTTCATGTATGCTAAGAATTATGCTATGATAAGTATGTCTTATGTTCAAGTATGCTAAGAATTATGCTATGATAAGTATGTCTTATGTTCATGTATGCTAAGAATTATGCCATGTGTAAGTATGCTTTATGTTCATGTATGTTAAGATTTATGCCATGCTAAGTAGGTTGTAGATCTATGATAATGTTAGGAATCATGCTATGTTAGTTGTTCATATGCTTAAGACTTATGCCATGACCATGCTTACGTTTATGTTCGAAGTTATGTTATGTCAGATACTTGATATGTTTATGTTTAAGTGATGTATGGTTTTAGTGAGTAGGAAAGGGGTTTTACTAAGCCTATGTGCTTATAGTTTTATTTTTTCCTCGTACCGTAGATCAAGCAAGAGGCTATTAGGGGAAGCCGCAGGAGAGGCAGAAGCATGTGTGTGTGTGTGGCGGTCACTTGGCAAAGGATCCTTTTTGGTTACGCATATTGCATGTCTTGGGTCTTGGGAATGCCTCTTTAGATTCTATGCTATGGTTATAATGGTTATGCCTAATGAATAACTTAAGACTTATGATGCGATGTTTACGTATAAGTTACTTGCTACTTATGATAATTATGAACAAGGTATGGAATGGTTAAGTATGATATGATGCCATGCATGTTGTTAATATGCTATGTTCAATGACACTAGGTTCATGATTGACAAGTTTAAGCATGTGTAGAAAAAAAAAAGTATTCCGCTGCATTAGGATGTTTTATGTACAAGTATGTTTAACGTAACGGCGCCTATCTCGCCACACCACATGGTGTGGAAAAAAGGCGGGCGTTACAGGTTGTTATCAGAGCCATTGCCATCTCACTACACACACATCAAGCGTCCTTCCTGCCGCTTCCAAGTAAGTACTTTTATGCATGTTTGATTTGTCTTATATGATTTTAGAATATACAAGTATGAATAATGCCTTATGATAAGATGATGGAGAATATTGTGAAATATGTGAATATGAACGATATTTTCCTATTATTTTATTTATAAAATAAAATATTTAAATAATATAGGATTTAGGGTTAGGAGAAGTGGTTATATATTTTAATCACTAGGGTAGAGGAAACCGAATTTGCGTGTGTTTTTCTCTATATATATTTGCGAATTGAAAAAAAAAATGATTTTGTACTGGCTTGGTTGGTTTAGTACTAACTATGTCATTTTTTTTCAATTCCAAATGTTGCATGAGAACTACACTGAGAGGTGCCGCGAGCTGATGGAACGAATAGAAGAAGTTGAGTACTGTCCGACCCGTGGAATTCAAGGCAACATGAGGTTTTTGGACCGGCTATTCTGGAAACTGGTGCAGGAAGGGTTTCCGATCGTGGACGACTATAGAATTGAGGCGCTATTTCGTTCGCTACCCAATCGTGCGAGAGAGGTTGCTTGTCAGATCTGGGGGCAGCATGGATGCCAGATCTCATATAGAGAGTTATAAACGCAACTTCTCCGCCATGAGTTTCCGGAGGACCTGGGAGACTCAGAGGAAGACCCCGAGATGTACGAGGAGGAGCCCAAGATGTATGAGGAGGACCCCAAGATGTATGAGGAGGACCATGAAATGTACGAGGAAGATCCCGGGATGATGGAGGAAGACCCTGAGATGCCCGAGGAAGAGATGTTTGAGGAGGACCCCGAGATGCCTGAGGAAGAGATGTTTGAGGAGGACCCCGAGATGCCTGAGGAAGAGATGTTTGAGGAGGACCCTGAGATACCTGAGGGAGAGATGTTTGAGGAAGATCCGGGAATAGCTGAGGAGGTTCCCGAGATAGAAGAAGAGGATCCGATGGAAACAGTAGAAGATCCTGAGGCAGGCCAAGGGGAGATGAACGAGGGGAAAGATAGAGACAAGGAGGTTCTTTTGTTATCTTCTATTAAAAGTTTGTAACAAAGATCAAGGAAGGTAAAACCCTCTCACCTTTGGTATGATAGCTTTCAAGATATTTATCATGATCTAGGTTTTATTGGCATGATATGTTGGAAAAATCCATGGTTAGGGCTTATGGAGGTTTTGGCCAAGGATGTTTTTGTGGGGTTAGGGATGATGTAAATTCTCTTTTGTGCTCTTGAAAGTTTCATGGTAGTATGTTGGACATAACTTATGATTTAGGGAAATTTTTGGCACCCTAAAATCCCTTGAAGGTTTCGGCCACATCAAGTCTAGGGCTAGGTTTAACTTTCAAACCTCCAAGCATGATTAGTATGTTTTGCTATGATGTATTATTAATGAAAATGGTGACTTATATGAATTTTCTAGGGGCCTATTACTTCCCTAGGGTTTCGGCCAAAGCATGAATAAGGTCTAGGACTTAGGGTTAAAATCAATTAAGGGTCCCAATGGGTTCCTATGACATCATATGCAAGAGATTGGAAGTTGACCATGACTATGCAATTTTTTCCAAGGAACCATGGCTCCTTAAGGTTTCGGCCAAGACCCAAACCTAGGGTTTGGTTTGGGTTAAGATCTCAAGGATGCATGCTTATAAGTAACCATGATAATAGTAGGTAGTTAAGCATGAGGTAAGGACCTTTATGTACAAAAATCCTTGTTTATGTGTTATATCACATGATTATGTATGTTAGATTTTATGTTATGCTTCACTCATGAATATCTAGATCATGTACCATGGATATGTGTAATTGATGTAGGATGTAAGTTATGATAGATAGAATGATGCATGTATAATGATAAATGCTTGTAATAGATTTATGGTTTATGAAGGTATACGCATGTTGTAGGGTAAATGCCATGAATCCTAGTGGTATGTGTCATGTTTATATGTAGCTTACCATCCATTCTTTATGCTGAATACTAGGATTAGGTATGCTAGATGAAATGTATCATGTGTGATGTACCTATTTATTTATGTAACATGATCATGCAAGTTTTATGAACCAAGACCATGTTTATGACTAGAACACATGATTGTGCATGTATGTTCTATTTTATGAATAAAGAATGATAAGTATGAATGAAGATGATGGTTATGCCTCAAGTATGAATGATAAGTATGAATGATAAGTATGAATGATCAAGGCATAACGATGCTATGGAATAAGTATAAATGATAAGTATGAATGACAAGTATGAATAATGAAGCATGCATATTTATTTTTATGAATGAGGCTTGTACCGGACTGAAGTAAGGGTCCAAGGGATGGGCACCTTAAGAACGCCTCAGTTCTGGACTACCGAAGCTATCCACGGTTCTGGCACTACCGAAGCAGTGCAACAGGGATGGGCACCTAAACAACGCCCCGATTTTTGGAACTACCGACTATGCTGTTCCTACCCTAGTAGGTCGGGGCTCGCTACCTAGTATTTACTTAGGGATGCGCGCTATGATGTATGTATATGGTACAAGCCGGGGACCCCAATGATGTTATGTTTATGCTAAGCATTTAAAAGTATGATTTTAAAATTAAGCATCCCTATGTAGTAAATGCATTTGACTCAAGCATACATTCATGTTGTGCATCGCGCCAAGGTAAGAACATTTTATTCTTATGCCATGATAAGTATGTCTTATGTTCATGTATGCTAAGCACTATGTCATGATAAGTATGTCTTATGTTCATGTATGCTAAGAACTATGCCATGATACGTATGTCTTATGTTCATGTATGCTAAGCACTATGTTATGATAAGTATGTCTTATGTTCATGTATGCTAAGAACTATATCATGATAAGTATGTCTTATGTTCATGTATGCTAAGAACTATGCCATGATAAGTATATCTTATGTTTATGTATGCTAAGAACTATGTCATGATAAGTATGTCTTATGTTCATGTATGCTAAGAATTATGCTATGATAAGTATTTCTTATGTTCATGTATGCTAAGAATTATGCTATGATAAGTATTTCTTATGTTCATGTATGCTAAGAACTATGCCATGATAAGTATGTCTTACGTTCATGTATGCTAAGAGTTATGCCATGTATAAGTATGCTTTATGTTCATGTATGTTAAGATTTATGCCATGCTAAGTAGGTTGTAGATCTATGGTGATGTTAGGAATCATGATATGTTAGTTGTTCATATGCTTAAGACTTATGCCATGACGATGCTTATGTTTATGTTCGAAGTTATGTTATGACAGATACTTGATATGTTTATGTTTAAGTGACGTATGGTTTTAGTGAGTAGGAAAGGGGTTTTACTAAGCCTATGTGCATATAGTTTTATTTTTCCTCGTACCGCAGATCAAGCAAGAGGCTATTAAGGGAAGCCGCAGGAGAGGCAGAAGCATGTGTGTGTGTGTGGCGGTGACTTGGCAATGGATCCTTTTTGGTTACGCATATTGCATGTCTCGGGTCTTGGGAATGCCTCTTTAGATTCTATGCTATGGTTATAATGGTTATGCCTAATGAATAACTTAAGACTTATGATGCGATGTTTACGTATAAGTTACTTGCTACTTATGACAATTATGAACAAGCTATGGAATGGTTAAGTATGATATGATGCCATGCATGTTGTTAATATGCTAAGTTCAATGACAATAGGTCCATGATTGACAAGTTTTAGCATGTGTAGAAAAAAAAGTATTCCGCTGCATTAGGATGTTTTATGTACAAGTATGTTTAGCGTAACGGCGCATATCTCGCCACACCACAAGGTGTGGGAAAAAGGCGGGCGTTACAGGTTGGTAACTTCCTTGTTCTTTAAGTTGCCTTGAGGAGGACAATGGCTAAACCGATAATATACAAATGGCTCTGATACCAACCTCTCTCGCACGATTGGGTAGCGAACGAAACAGCGCCCCAATTCTATAGTCGTCCACGATCGTAAACCCTCCCTGCTCCAGTTTCCAGAATAGCCGGTCCAAAAACCCCATGTTGCCTTGAATTCCACGGGTCGGACTGTACTCAACTTCCTCTATTCCTTCCATCAGCTCGCGGCACCTCTCAGTGTAGTTCTCATGCAACATCTGGAATTGAAAAAAAATGACATAGTTAGTACTAAACCAACCAAGCCAGTACAAAACCATTTTTTTTTTCAATTCGCAAATATATACAGAGAAAAACACACGCAAATTCGGTTTCCTCTACCCTAGTGATTAAAATATATAACCACTTCTCATAACCCTAAATCCTAAATTATTTAATTTTTTTTAATAAATAAAACAATAGGAAATATCGTTCATATTCACATTTTTCACAATATTCTCCATCATCTTATCATAAGACATTATTCATACTTGCATATTCTAAAATCATATAAGGAAAATCAAACATGCATAAAAGCACTTACTTGGAAGCGGCAGGAAGGAGGCTTAATGTGTGTGTAGTGAGATGGCAATGGCTCTCACCCGGCAGCGGAAGCGTGGTGGGCCCATAACCCACAAGTCCGAGGATCGAAACCTCGCTCTGATACCAACCTGTAACGCCCGCCTTTTTCCCACACCTTGTGGTGTGGTGAGATAGGCGCCGTTACGTTAAACATACTTATACATAAAACATCCTAATGCAGCGGAATACTTTTTTTTTCTACAAATGCTTAAACTTGTCAATCATGAACCTAGTGTCATTGAACTAAGCATATTAACAACATGCATGACATCATATCATACTTAACCATTCCATAGCTTGTTCATAATTATCATAAGTAGCAAGTAATTTATACGTAAACATCGCATCATAAGTCTTAAGTTATTCATTAGGCATAACCATTATAACCATAGCATAGAATATAAAGAGGCATTCCCATGACCCGAGACATGCAATATGCGTAACCAAAAAGGATCCTTTGCCAAGACACCGCCACACACACACACATGCTTCTGCCTCTCCTGCGGCTTCCCCTAATAGCCTCTTGCTTGATCTGCGGTACGAGGAAAAATAAAACTATAAGCACATAGGCTTAGTAAAACCCCTTTCCTACTCACTAAAACCATACGTCACTTAAACATAAACATATCAAGTATCTGACATAACATAACTTCGAACATAAACATAAGCATGGTCATGGCATAAGTCTTAAGCATATGAACAACTAACATAGCATGATTCCTAACATCATCATAGATCTACAACCTACTTAGCATGGCATAAATCTTAACATACATGAACATAAAGCATACTTACACATGGCATAATTCTTAGCATACATGAACATAAGACATACTTATCATAGCATAATTCTTAGCATACATGAACATAAGATATACTTATCATAGCATAATTCTTAGCATACATGAACATAAGACATACTTATCATGGCATAGAATAAAATGTTCTTACCTTGGCGCGATGCACAACATGGATGTATGCATGAGTCAAATGCATTTACTACATAGGGATGCTTAATTTTAAAATCATACTTTTAAATGCTTAGCATAAACATAACATCATTGGAGTCCCCGGCTTGTACCACATACATACATCATAGCGCGCATCCCTAAGTAAATACGAGGTAGCGAGCCCCGACCTACTAGGGTAGGAACAGCATAGTCGGTAGTTCCAAAAATCGGGGCGTTCTTAAGGTGCCCATCCCTGTTGCACAGCTTCGGTAGTGCCAGAACCGTGGACAGCTTCGGTAGTCCAGAACCGAGGCGTTCTTAAGGTGCCCATCCCTTGGACCCTTACTTCAGTCCGGTACAAGCCTCATTCATAAAAATAAATATGCATGCTTCATCATTCATACTTGTCATTCATACTTATCATTTATACTTATTCCATAGCATCGTTATGCCTTGATCATTCATACTTATCATTCATACTTATCATTCATACTTGAGGCATAACCATCATCTTCATTCTTACTTATCATTCTTTATTCATAAAATAGAACATACATGCACAATCATGTGTTCTAGTCATAAACATGGTCTTGGTTCATAAAACTTGCATGATCATGTTACATAAATAAATAGGTACTTCACACATGATACATTTCATCTAACTTACCTAATCCTAGTATTCATCATAAAGCATGGATGGTAAGCTACATATAAACATGACACATACCACTAGGATTCATGACATTTACCCTACAACATGCATATACCTTCATAAACCATAAATCTATTACAAGCATTTATCATTATACATGCATCATTCTATCTATCATAACTTACATCCTACATCAATTACACATATCCATGGTACATGATCTAGATATTCATGAGTGAAGCATAACATAAAATCTAACATACATAATCATGTGATATAACACATAAACAAGGATTTTTGTACATAAAGGTCCTTACCTCATGCTTAACTACCTACTATTATCATGGTGACTTATAAGCATGCATCCTTGAGATCTTAACCCAAACCAAACCCTAGGTTTGGGTCTTGGCCGAAACCTTAAGGAGCCATGGTTCCTTGGAAAAATTTGCATAGTCATGGTCAACTTCCAATCCCTTGCATATTATGTCATAGGAACCCATTGGGACCCTTAATTGATTTTAACCCTAAGTCCTAGACCTTATTCATGCTTTGGCCGAAACCCTAGGGAAGTAATAGGCCCCTAGAAAATTCATATAAGTCACCATTTTTATTAATAATACATCATAGCAAAACATACTAATCATGCTTGGAGGTTTGAAAGTTAAACCTAGCCCTAGACTTGATGTGGCTGAAACCTTCAGGGGATTTTAGGGTGCCAAAAATTTCCCTAAATCATAAGTTATGTCCTACATACTACCATAAATCTTTCAAGAGCACAAAAGAGAATTTACATCATCCCTAACCCCACAAAAACATCCTTGGCCGAAACCTCCATAAGCCCTAACCATGGATTTTTCCAACATATCATGCCAATAAAACCTAGATCATGATAAATATCTTGAAAGCTATCATACCACAGGTGAGAGGGTTTTACCTTCCTTGATCTTGCTTACAAACTTTGAATAGAAGATAACAAAAGAACCTCCTTGTCTCTAACTTTCCCTTAGTCCTTGTATCCTTGTAGGGAGGCCTTAGATCTTCAAGATGGGGCTTATGTGAATTTTTTTCCAAGGGAGAGAGAGCTTGAGGTTTTCGGCTAGAAGGGGAGGAAGAAGAAAATGAAGAGGAGAAGGGAAGTTGTAACTTCCTTTCCCTATTTGTACTACTTTAAAAAGGGGTAAATGAAGAGTCATGTGTCTCTTCCCTTAATGACTCTTCATTTTCCTAAGCCTTAACTAATATCCACTTCATTCCCTCATAGCACTCCCTTGCTAGGTGAATTGGTTAGTGCATGCATGGTTGTACAAGGGGTCCAAGGTTCAATCCTTGGTGCATGCACTAATTTTTTTATTTTATTTTTATTTTATTTCCTATTATTTTTGAAAATTCCTTAAAAATTCCCCCATAATTATGTTAATATTTCTCATTAAAATCCCTTTATATTTCTATTAACTTTTACCTAAAATTCACCCATAATCATGGTACTAGAGAGCCCATATAAGGCCCCTTAGTACTTAGTTTCTCAATTTAAATGAGAAAATCATGGATTTCTAGGCTAAGGTTCTTACTAATATTTCTAGATCTTTTGGAAAATTATCTAGACATGCTTAATATTTTAAAGAAATATTAAGAAAATTTTCCGGGTCGTTACAATCCCCCATACCTCTTGAAAGTTCGTCCTCAAACTTAGAATAGCTCGGGGTACTTGCGTCTCATCTTGTCCTCGCGTTCCCAGGTAGCTTCCTCAAACCGTTGACTTTGCCATAGAACCTTGACTAAGGGTACTTCTGTAACGTCCGCCCTTATATCTACTCTCGGGGCGGGGTTACGTAGCATTTCAATCATATAATTTTAACATCAAATAAAAAAACAAAAGTGCAATGACTAAGTACTGAGCATGCTTGTTTAAAACTATCAAGTGATATTTACAAGTGCTAAGCATACTAGTCAGTGCATGCCAATTAGATATTATGCTTTAATGATTATAACATGGTAGGTTCACAAGTAGTTCAACTCACACTTAATCAAGTATAAGAGTAATGCAAGTGTAATCACTAACATTCAAGAATACCAAGCCTAATCACTAACATTCATTATCAAGGATATATCAATCATAAGCATAGTAAAGTAGATATAAGAATCATTCTTTCCCGAGCCACCACCCCACACATCTTCAGCCCTCCTGCCTCTTCCTTTAGTTTAAGTGTCCCTTACCTTTATCTGCAGCATAAGACAACACATAAACTAGTAAGCACAAATGCTTAGTAAGGATCCTGTCCTACTCGCAAAATCCATACGAAAGAATACAACATGTACACATAATGAATCATAAGCATGAGTTTATCATAGCATACTAAACATCAAAGTTTCTAAGCAAGCAGTGTAAAGTATCTTAAGTATACCCTTCACATACAATAAATGTTTTCAAAACAATTCCATAGAGGTATTATTTAAAAATACTTCAACATCATATAGGGGCCCAGTTGTGTACCACATCAAGTGCGTTCCCTAATGAATTGGGGTAGCGAGCCACCAACCTATTAGAGCAGGACCCTTCCATCCTACCGGAGCCATGACCTTCAGTTAACATGTACCCCAGATTTGTTTAATGACCCCCTTCCGAGTCGGATTTGTTTAACGACCCCCTTCCGAGTCGGGTTCATAACTATCAAAGTAAAATACTTATCATGCTTTTATATATATGCTAAGGAGTACTCCGAATCCATTCTCAAGGGACACACCACTCTTCAAGGGTGCTCATGATCCCATAGGGACACACCACACAATATAAGGGGTGCTCTTGATCCCATTCTTAGTGGAGTATCCTTTCAAGCATTTTATCATACACATCACATGCTATTCATAAGGGTGCCCCATGGGCTATAAGACATGCTCATACATACATCATATTTCAACCACTTAAACATACTTTATATATGACAAGATTGGTCACATAAATCATATTCATATCATAGGAAGTGGTAGCATGCTTCATGAGTCGATTTAATTCTTCCCAACCCTAAATCTAGGGTTGGCCGAATGATGTAGGTTAGGGGTAGCTTAGGTTTTTGACATCAAACATCCCATACAAGCATCACATATATATATACATCATGTATCATACTAAGCCTACCATACATCATGGGGTAATCAACCTTCACAAACCCTAATGTTTCATGTTGGCCGAAATTTACATGCTAAGGAAAGTTAAGTTCTTTTCCAATCAAGCATTCCATTTAAACATCACATACATATACATATCATCTTACTAAACATAAGCATATCCCATAGGGTAGTTTAACCTTCACAAACCCTAATCTTAGGGTGTTGGCCGAAAGTCATAGGGTAGGGGGAATTAGGGTTTTTGCAACTAAACATTTATACAAACATTTAGACAAACACCTTGTATACACCATCATGCAATACAACACTTATACAAACATTTATCCAAACACCATGTATACACTATCATGCAATACCCTAAGCATGGATATATCATAGGATAATTCAACCCTCACTAACCCCTAGGGTTTTGTTCATGGCCGAATGGTGTAGGGTATTCAACCCTAGTTTTCTTTTCATCACAACATGAAGAGGGACAACATATATATATATCCCAAGTCCCAAGGGGTCTCCTCATGCATCAAGGAGTAGCCAAGGTCTCCCCCTTGAGGGTGGTCGAAACATGCACAAGGGAATCCCCCATTTTCGAAAACAAGAGAACAAAAGAATCATGCACAACAATTACACTGCAGGCGAGGGGATACTTACATCCTTTCGCTTGAATTTCACCTTCTCTAAATCCTTACGATACCCTTGGTTGAAGGAGGGTGAGAGTTCTCTTTGCTAAAACTTCTCTAGAACCCTTGGCCCTAGTAGAGGGCAAGAATCCTTGGATGGGATCTTTTTCCTTCCAATTCCCTAGGGTTAGAACCCTAGGGTGTACTTTTCGAAAAATGAAGAAGGAGGAGAGGCTCTAGGTTTCGGTTTTTAGAGTGGGGAAGAAGAAGAATGAAACTTCCTTCCCCCTCTCTTATTTATACTACTTTCATGAAGGGACATGTCTCTTCACTTCCCTAGCTTTAACCAGCACATTTCTTATTCTGTCAACATGAAACACTCTTGGTGCATTGGTTGAGACATAGTTAGTGTAACTAGGAGGTTCATGGTTCGATCCTTGCCTCCTCCTTTCTACACTTTCTTTTTATCACCTTTTGCACTAGTCCACATCAAAGCCCATTAAGCCAAGCCCATCATGAAATTTCATAATAATGTTTCATGAATCTATAACATTTCATATGGGAAAATTTTGGGGTGTTACAACTTCCTTGATCCTTAGTTTCTTGACTTCCTGATCCAAGATCTGGATAGGTCGGCTTTCATAACTTAGGTCCTCCTGAACTGGTACCGACTGTGGCTCAATCACTTGGTCCATGCTTGGAATACACTTCTTAAGCATTGACACATGGAACACATTATGAATAGCTGACATTTCCTGAGGCATCTCCAGTTCAAACGCCACTTTGCCAACTCTTTTCAGTACTAGGTACGGTCCCACATATCGCGGACTCAATTTCCCTTTATTCCCGAATCTCGTTATCCCTTTCATCGGAGCCACTTTAAGGAATACTAGATCCCCAATATTGAATTCCAGTGTTCTACGCCGGACATCTGCATAACTCTTTTGTCGGCTCTGTGCAGCTTCTATCTGTCGTCGAATGGTCTGTATAGCTTGGGTGGTGTCGTGGATGAGATCCGTCGTAAGCCCCATCGCCTTCTTTTCCCCACCTTCGTACCAACAGATCGGAGACCTACATCTCCTCCCGTATAAAGCTTCATAAGGTGCCATGCCGATAGTAGCTTGGTAGCTATTATTGTAGGCGAATTCCGCCAAACATAGATATCGGCACCAGCTCCCTTTGAAATCTAGGGCGCAAGCCCGTAACATGTCCTCCAGTACTTGATTCACCCGTTCAGTTTGCCCGTCAGTCTGAGGATGGAAAGCTGTACTGAATTGTAATTTAGTGCCAAGGGACTTCTGGACACATTCTCAAAAATGTGAAGTAAAGCGACCATCCCTATCTGAGATAATGGTCTTGGTAACTCCATGAAGTCTGATTATCTCCTTAGCATATAACTGAGCCAGTTGCTCAATCGAATATGTCATCTTGATAGCTAAGAAGTGAGCAGACTTTGTCAACCTGTCTACAATTACCCATATCGCATCATATCCACTTGTAGTCTTGGGAAGTCCCGAAATGAAATCCATAGAGATATCTTCCCATTTCCATTCCGGAATCGGAAGTGGCTGCAGAACTCCTCCAGGTCACTGGTGTTCTGCCTTCACTCGTTGGTAGGTCAGATAAGTGCTAACATGCTGAGCCACATCTCTCTTCATACCGGACCACCAGAATTTCTCTTTCAAATCTTGATACATCTTGGTTGATCCTGGATGCATTGAATAAGGGGTTTCATGAGCTTCGACTAATATCGCTCTCCGTAGCTCCGGATCATTAGGAATACATAGACAATCCCTAAGATAGAGTACTCCCCCGTTGGCGATACGAAAACCATCGTCCTTCCCATTTAGGATCTCCTGTTTGATTCTCTGAAGGCTAGGTGTTGGGACCGGGTGCATGTTGACAAGGATACGGGTTCGTAAAATTTTAAATTTTTACGTGCAGCGGAAGAATTAGCATAAAATAATTTCCTAAATTATTTTAACCACGTATCTAGCATGCAACCTTATGATGTGTGGACATAATCATAAATTATAACTTTGCGGAAAAGTAAACTAATTTACTTTGTACCTCTCGTAACTCGATGTAAGGGACGAGATCCAATCGTAGCGTCCCTTAGAAGCTCCGCCTCTATTCGCGTCCACGCCGAGTTCTCTTCGGGATGACTTCGCAAAGCCACGAGTTTTGTGCCGACGAGAACTACTAGATTCTCCGAAGACACAACTAGAAGATCAAGAGAAAAGATAGGAAACTCACCACCAAGAATCGGAATCCAAATTCCGGGAAGGAAGGAGAGGTGATCCGCTTCTTCTTCTTCTTGGTTGGCTTCTCCTTCTTCTTGATGGCTCACGGCAACCAAAGGTTGGAGGTGCGCCGGCCCTAGCTCTCAAGTAGGGCGCCGGCCCTAGGATGCCCTAAGGGGCGCCGGCCCTAAGGGGAAAGAGAGAAGAGAGAATAAGAGAGAAAGGGAGAGAAATAAATCTCTTGATTGCTCTATCGGTTGGAATTCAAGGCTTGCCTTTGGTTCCTTTATATAGTAGCCTCTCCCTTGCCAAGTCTCCCTCTTAACGGAATTTTCATAAGAAATTTATCCTATAAATTTTCTTATGAATTATTCCGTTTAAGCCAAGTTTTAATATAATTAACTTTATAATAAAACAAATACATCTCTCCTTTTATTATGGAATAAATTTTCATAAAATTTATTATATAAATTTTCTTATCATAGAAAAATCAATTCATAATTGATTTTATGAAATAAAAATAAACCATTTAAAGTTTATTTTAATCTCCATAAAAAGAATAAATTTATTATATAAATTTTTCTTATCATGGAAAAATCAATTCATAATTGATTTTATAAAATAAAATAAACCAATCCATGGTTCATTTTAATTTCCATAAAAAGAATAAATTTATTATATAAATTTTTCTTATCATGGAAAAATCAATTCATAATTGATTTTAAAATAAAAATAAACCATTTAAAGTTTATTTTAATTTCCATGAAAACAAATTTATTTATCCATAATTTTATAAAACAAATCGCGCTTGATTTATTTTATAATTTAAACCAAATTAATTGGTTTCTCCCCCTTGTTGTGGCCGGCCAAACCAAAGAGGGTTGGCACCCTCCTTGGCCAGCCAAACCGAGTCGATCCCATCGCGAATTAAACTCATTTAATTCGCCCAATAAGCCTTCAAACGACTTAGCCATTTTAAGCTTCCGTTGCGCCTCTGATTAACTCAGATTCGACTTATTTCTCTTGATCGAAAAATCCAATTTTTCAACTCGTTTTAAATCCCTCGGATTACTCGTAGTGCGTGTGACTAAATAGGCTTTCGATTTATGTTGGCCGTCTATAATCAACTAATTATAGAACGATCATGAGTGGCACCTAGTAGTACATCATGACCCCCAATTAATCGAAAGATCAACGGTTAACCTCAGAAGTAATTCTGAAACCCTTCAGCAGCTCTAATGAAGCGTTCCCCATTCCCTTCACCATCTTATACCCACTTGGTTGAGGACACTGTCTATTTGTGTCAGTCCCCACTAGGCTGACTACGTCACACCTAGCCCAAGTAGTGTCTTTCTCGTCCTTTGGATTTCTAATTACTCTCATGTATTTAAGAGACTCACACTCTAAACATGATATGCTCTGGCCAGAGGCTTTGAGTAACAATCCGACGATAGGCCTGGGTATACATCTCCTCGCAAGGAGTGGTGAATCCTTTGTAGGCTGTTCAAACATCTTCGGGCACTTTGGCTTATACCCAATCATCCTGGGTCCACACCACCTTGGAGATGCTTGCTTAAGATGTTAAAGTATAAGTCTCCATGACCAAGATGACTTGAACACCGCAAGTCAAAGGAACATCACACTTAAGCCGCAGTAAGAACTTCATTGACATATCTATATAGATTACTATATGAAGTTTTACAGCTAGTCACTCCAATGAACTAGTTCCCTTAACTAGCATCCATGTTTATCTCCGGACATCCCAATGTCACCAGCCAGTGAGAATCAGCTGATTAGAGAATAACCCATGCTAGTCTCAACAGAATTGATAATGTCCGTTTTTATCAATTCATCGACTAGGGATATTTTCAATACTTCACAATTGCACATTTAGAGATAATCACTAATTGTGATCCCATCACAAATTCTCATAAGCTGTGACTTGCATTGCGGACATTCAGTAGATGAGTTTGTTAGAGATTCCAGGCCGCAAAAACCGCTTTTTGCGTTGCGGAAACCCCAGAATTTCGGCCACGGATCCGTGCGAACTTATAAAATATAATACGAGTACAAGTTTAATTACTAGATCTACACTAGATCTACATGATAGGGTAGTTACCTTTGTAGCGTAGCCCTTCGCTTTCCCGCTCGTCCAAATGATGCCGGATCTCGTAGAGTATCAAAATAGATACTCCTCTAGAAGTATCCACACAGACAAAACACCTTGAAGAATCGGTTGTGCTAGCAACCGTATCACAACTCTTTGTGAGAAGAAAGAGCAAAAGGAAGAGGAAAGCACACCCAAAAGAAGTTGCTTGCACACCCAAAAGACCTCACGCACAAGAGGCCTTCATCCTCTATTTCTTCTCCACGCAACAACACCCAAATAGCCTCCAATTAATGCATGATTAATTCACCACTTAATCATCATTAATCCTTGCCATAACAAGCCTCCAATTAATGCATGATTAATTCACCAATTAATCATCATTAATCCTTGCCATAACCACATTGTTGCCGTTTACATCATGCATGCTTGCATGTGTCTAGCTAAATTCAAGTTCAACTTGAGTCTAACTCAAGTGCATGTAACTTGAGTCCATCTCGCATGTGGTTAGATTAATCCAAGTTCAACTTGAGTCTAACTCAAGTAGATACAACTTGAGCCCAACTCAAGTGTGGTTGCATGTGGTTAGATTAATCCAAGTTCAACTTGAGTCTAACTCAAGTAGATACTGTTGGTGCAGTTTGCACTGACGGTCAAACTCGGGTTTTGATGTATGACAAAGTGGTTAAAGTTAGGGTTGTGTGTGTTTAACCTCTTTACCAAGTGTGCAGAGTTGAAAGACTTAGGACCAGACACCAGGCTGAAGTCCAGGATGGTTGAGTCCTGGCGGAAAGTCCAGTTGGGTCCGCGGGACCTGACAACTGGCTGAAGACCAAGTTGGTTGAGACTTGGCAGGAAGACCAAGGTGGTTGAGCCTTGGCAGGAAGTCCTGGTAGGGTCAAGAAGTCAAGCAGAGCTGCATAATGGGTAAGTAAGGTAAGTCACTGGAGGAGCGACCCAGTGAGGACGAGTCCAATCTTGGACTTTAGGCGCGGTCCAACTTAGACCCATTTAGGTGATCTAAGTTGAGTCCTGGTTAGATCCTGGTCTGGGAGACAGGATCTAATTAACTTAGAATTGTATCTTATTTTAGTCCATATAAAATTGTGCTAGCCTTGTTTTGGACTAACCCTGGATGCAGGACCAAAGGACTATGATTCTGCAGCTCAGAGAGCCTCAAAGGAGTGAGGCCGTAGCTGAGCAGGGCGCCCCGGATGTGTCGGGCGCCCCAGAGTCAACCCAAAGTCAGCAGAGAGGTAAACGCCCCGACAGCCGCGCGCGTCGGGCGCCCCGCATGTCTCGGGCGCCCCCTGTGCCACCTCACTGCCAACTGTCGAAGCTCACCCTCGCGAAGCCAAGGAGATGTGGCTTTGACCGGTCAAATCGGGCGCCCCGCGCGCGTCGGGCGCCCCAGTCAAAGGTGATCCCGAAGATAAAGAGATCAAGTGCTTGACCGAGAGGGCTGCGGATCGGCAGCCACGCAGAGGGGCGCCCCGGACGTTTCGGGCGCCCCCAGGGCTATAAATAGAGCCCCTCGACCAAGGTTCAAAAACAACACTTCTTCCAAAGCTTTCAAGTTCTTCTACGCTCGCGCCTTGCTCCGGAAACGCTACACTTCGAGCCGACGACGTCCCGCTGCCCCGAAAGAGTCGACCTACTCCGGACGTCGGTAAAAAGAAGAATTTCTTTTAATACTTTATTGCACTTAATTACTTGAAAGTGTGGGGTTGTCACACTTTCAATTCATTTGTACTCGCCTACTCTATCGGGGTTGACCGATAGAGAGTTTTAGTAGATTGCCCAACGGAAAGGTCCGAGGGACCTGGGCCTTCGAGTAGGAGTCGCCGAAGGCTCCGAACGAAGTAAAAATCGTTCGTGTTTGTGTGTTTGTTTTTCGTCTATTTCATTTCCGCTGTACACGCTTTTTAAAGCACTCTGATTTAATTTTTTAAAAAGTCACGTGATTCACCCCCCCTCTCACGTGCATCGATCCTACAAGTGGTATCAGAGCCAAGTTCGCTCTGTATCGGTGCAACCACCATAAGAGCCGGGGGAAATCCTGTTTTTTTTCAAGTTTTGGTTTTTCGCTACACTTGATCTAAATTAGGTATTGTTGCCTAGATTTGGATTATTTTTTCCGTTCGTTTGATTTTACTCGAATTTGGTGCAACACCATTTCGAGTCACTTTTTCTCTCTCTTCTCCTTTTTCTACCACACTACTAATCCAAGACTTAGTCTTGGGACAAGTTTTTGTGTAGTCTATTTCAGATGGCTCAAGGTGAAGGCTATAGCACTGCCCGCCCTCCTCTCTTTAATGGGGAAGACTTTCCCTACTGGAAGAGAAGGATGGAGGTTTATCTGAAGACCGACATGGATCAGTGGTTTGCAGTTCAAACAGGTTACACACCGCCAATGGATGAGGGAAATAATGCTCCACTTAGGCCCGACAGATGGAACTCGGAGATGAAGAAAAAGGCTCAGACCGAGTTCAAAGCCCAGAACACCCTCCAGTGCGGACTTACCAAAGAGGAGCTAAACAGAATTGGACCAACTGACTCAGCAAAGGAGCTATGGGACAAATTAATTGAACTACATGAAGGCACCTCTGATGCCAAGGTAACAAAAAGGGATTTACTTTTAAATAAGTTATTTAATATAAAAATGCAGGAAGGAGAATCTGCAAGTCAACTCCACGCTCGGATCAAGGACATACTGAATGGACTCCACATGATCGGGCACAAACAGGAGAACCGGGACATCATAAGGTACGCTTTAAATGCATTCCCTAGAAATTCACTATGGGCATCTATTATAGATGCTTATAAAATTTCTAGGAACCTTTCTAAAATTAATTTAGATGAATTGTTTTGTGAATTAGAACTGCACGAACAGACTAACGCCAAGGCCGAGAAAGGGCTAGCTTTATTTGCAGGTTCACCAAAGGAAGCCAAATCAAAGAGAAAAGTCCAAGAAGAACCTGAAGATGAGTCAGGCTCTGATGAAGAAGAACAACTGGTGAACTTGGTAAGAAAAATGTTCACCAGAAGGAAGAACAAATTTTCAAAGAAAGACATTCAAAAGGTAGTGAAGCCCTACAGCACTGAAGGTAAAAGCAAATGATCTGCTTCGGCTGTAACAGAAAAGGGCACTTCAAACATGAATGCCCTTACAAGAAAGAGGACCAACCCACTAAGAACAAAAAGAAGAAGGCTCTTCAAGCCACATGGGATGAAAGCTCGGACGATTCCGACGATGAACATCAAGAGAACGCAAGCTACCTCGCACTGATGGCAACCGGACCAGAATCAGACTCAGATCAAGACGAGGATTCCGAATACGAGTCGAGCCAAGAGATCGGACTATTTTCAGACGGCTCTACAAAGGTATATTTAGATTCAGTAAATGAAAAGTTCTTTAAAATTATTTCTGTTTTAAATAAAAAATTGCTTGAAACTGAATCTAGAAATGACCAGCTCCTTAAGGAAAATCAAGACCTTAAGGAGCAATTAATTAATACTAGAACATTAACTGAACAAACTCAAAATCAAAAATTAATTGAGATTGAAACTGAAAACTCAACCCTAAAGGGCGAAGTCCTAAAACTTAAGGATCTACTAGCAACTTTCACAACCCGATCCAAGAACCTTGACCTTATTCTTGGATCACAAAAGGGCATGTACAACAAATCTGGGATAGGATATAAATAAAGATCGAACCAAAGATCCTTTATCTCCTTTATCCACCCCCGCAAAAATCAACGAAAAGCGTGGGTTCCGAAAGCTTATCTAACAAAGCAAGTAGGTCAGAATCAATTTTATGTCCCAAAAAGGGACATCCATTACATTGACCCTAGACACCCAGTCTACAATTTAGGAGGAGGCTCCAAACTAGTTGGCACCTTAAAATCAGCCTCTGCCCAGGTGGGCACTTAGGATTAGCTTCAAAGTTAATTTGAATCTTGTACTATTTAGTACCAAGGTTTTCAATGAGTAAGTTAAAAGTTCAACTTCTTTAAGCGGCTTTGACTAGAAAATGGTTGTTGCTCCAATAAGGCTTCGGCCAAAGAAGGCCACTGTGCCTCGCCATGGCCTGGAAGCCAATTATTGAAGTGTACTTTTAAATTACTACGTGTTAAACTTGGATCTAACACAAGGTCAAATTAACTTTTCTAATCAAACTCAAAACCATCTCACAAAATCATAGGACTCCCTTGATTGATAACTTAGACCGAGTGAGATGAATAAGGATAACCAAATTAAAATTAAAATTAAAATTCAAATTAAAATTCAAATTAAAATTCAAATTCAAATTAAAATTAATCAAATTCAAATTAATTAAAATTCAAATTCAAATTAAAATTAAAATTCAAATTCAAATTAAAATTAAAATTCAAATTCAATTAAAATTAAAATTCAAAATTCAAATTAAAATTAAAATTCAAATTCAAATTAAAATTCAAATAAATTCAAATTAAAATTCAAATTCAAATTAAAATTCAAATTCAAAATTAAAATTCAAATTCAAATTAAAATTAAAGTTCAAATTCAAATTCAAATTCAAATTAAAATTAAAATTAAAATTAAAATTCAAATTAAAATTCAAATTCAAATTAAAATTCAAATTAAAATTCAAATTAAAATTCAAATTAAAATTCAAATTCAAATTAAAATTCAAATTCAAATTCAAATTAAAATTAAAATTCAAATTCAAATTCAAATTCAAATTCAAATTAAAATTCAAATTAAAATTCAAATTAAAATTCAAATTCAAATTAAAATTCAAATTCAAATTAAAATTCAAATTCAAATTAAAATGAAAATTCAAATTAAAATTAAAATTAAAATTCAAATTCAAATTAAAATTAAAATTCAAATTAAAATTAAAATTAAAATTCAAATACAAATTAAAATTAAAATTCAAATTCAAATTAAAGTTCAAATTAAAATTAAAATTAAAATTAAAAATCAAATTCAAAGTCAAGCTTAACATAACTCAAATTTAAAATTCAAACTCAAGTGTTTAAATCTTTTTAGATTTTTTCAAAAAACTCAACCTAAGTCTAAACCGTTTACTTAACTGTAGGAAAATAAATGGATCATTGACAGTGGATGCTCCAGACACATGACTGGGGATCCCACCAAATTTACAGAACTCAAGTACAAAAGACTAGGGACTGTTGCTTTCGGAAACAACGGTAAACTTAAGGTAATTGGCCTAGGCAATATTGAACTTGAGTCTGATTTCATAATAACAAATGTATTACTTGTTGAAAATTTCAACTTCAATTTACTAAGCATTAGCCAATTGTGTGACACTGGTTATAAGGTTAGGTTCCTATCCAATGAATGTCTGATCAAACACAATGACAACCCAAACATCACACTTAGAGGACTTAGGCACAATAACATTTATGAAATTAAGTTAACCTGTCCCTTAGAAAATTGCCTCTTAACCCATAAGGATGAGACTTGGCTCTGGCATAGGAGACTTTCACATACTCACTTCAGAAAACTACCTAAACTAAATGGTTTAGTTAGAGGCCTACCAAAGTTATCTAACCTTGAGTCAACCTTATGTAATGCTTGTCAACAAGGAAAACAAACTAGGTCAACCCACAAACCAACTAATCAAACTCAAACCAAGTCAATTCTGGAATTAATTCACCTAGACCTATTTGACTCACATGGGGTTAAATCAATT
>JAGFNQ010010474.1:0-74923 GCA_024364735.1 Boesenbergia rotunda | reverse complement strand
TAAGCACGATGTACGGATCTTTATATTACCAAAATCTTAGCTTATGTGTTATGTGACATGACCTTGTATGTTAGGTTCTATGTTATGCTTTACTCATGAATATTTAGATCACATACCATGAACATATGTAAGTAATGTAGGGGTATGTATGATAAATAGAATGATGCATGTAGAAGGTTAAATGCTTATAATAGATGTATGTGTATGAAGGTCTATGCATGTTTTATGATGAATGCCATGAACCTAGGTAGTATGCACCATGTGTATATGTAGCTTACCCATGCATGTTTTACGATGGATTCTGGGATTATGTATGCTAGATGAAATGTATCATGTATGAATTGCATGTTTATTTATGTACCATGATCATGCAAGCTTTATGAACCAAGATAATATTTATGCCTAGAAGTATGATTATGTATGGATGTCATGTTTTTATGAATGAAAGAATATGGATAAAGATGATGACTATGCCGTAAGTACGCATGATAAGTATGAATGATAAGTATGATGATGAAGGCATAATGATGTTATGAAATAAGTATGAATGATGAAGCATGCATAGTTATTTTATTTTATGAATGAGCTTGTACCGGACCGAAGTAAGGGTCCAAGGGATGGACACCTTAAGAACGCCTTGGTTTTGGACTACCGTAGCTGTCCACGGTTCTGGGACTACCATAGCTGTCCAACAGGGATGGGCACCTTAAGAACACCCCGGTGTTTGGAACTACCGTATCTGTTCCTACCCTAGTAGGTCGGGGCTCGCTATCTCGTATTTACTTAGGGATGCACGCTTATGATGTATGTATGTGGTACATGCCGGGGTCCCCAATGATGTTATGTTTATGTTTTAAAAGTATGATTTTAAAATTAAGCATTCTTATGTAAATGCATTTGACTCATGCATTCATTCATGTAATGCATCACGCCAGGGTAAGTATGTTTTATGCTTATGCTTATGATAAGTATGTTTCATGCTCATGTATGTTAAGAATTATGTTATGATAAGTATGCTCATGTATGCTAAGAATTATGTCATGCTAAGTATGTTTTAGGTTTATGTTTATGTTAAGAATCATGCTATATTAGTTGTTCATATGCTTATGATTTACGCCAAGACTATGCTTATGTTTTATGTTCAGAATTATGTTATGTCAGATGCTTATGTTTATGTTTAAGTGACGTATGGTTTTAGTGAGTAGGAAAGGGTCTTACTAAGCCTGTGTGCTTATAGTCTTATTTTCCTCGTACCGCAGATCAAGCAAGAGGTTATTAAGGGAAGCAGCAGGAGAGGCAAGAGCATGTGTGTGTGTGGCAATGACATGGCAAAGGATTCTTTTAATTACGCATATCGCATGTCTTGGGTTTTGGAAATGCCTCCTTAGATTCTATGCTATGTTTTTAATGGTTATGCCTGATGGACGACTTAAGACTCATGATGTTTATGGATAAGTTACTTGCTACTTATGATGATTATGAATAAGCTATGAAATGGTTATATCATGATGCCATTCATGTCGTTAATATGCTAAGTCCAATGACACTAGGTTCATGAATGACAAGTTTAGGCATGTATAGATGTTTCATGTATTAGTTGCATGGTTAATAGCATGTGTAGAAGAAAAAAAAATATTCCGCTGCATTAAGATGTTTTGTATGTACATGTATGTTTAGCGTAACGACGCCTCTCTCGCCACACCATAAGGTGGGGGAAAAAGGCGGGAGTTACAAGGGAGTCTTACCTTGGTTTATCTTGGTTATAACCTTGAATAAAGAAGCGAAAGAAAACCTCCTTGACCTTAGACCACCCCTAGCCCTTGTAGCCTTGTAGGAAGCCCTTAGATCTTGAAGAAGAAGTCTCCTTATGAAACCTTTCCAAAGGAGAAACCCCTTGTGGGTTTCGTCTAGAAGGAGGTGTTAGGTTTATGAGAGAAGTGTCCTAAGGCAATCGCCTTATGATTGTAAAACATTTATATTAATAAATGATAATTCACTATTTGAGTATACATGCTTGTGTATTTGATTGGGATCTTAAACTCATCTACTGAATGTCCGTAATACAACTCACAGCATAAGAGAATTTGTGATGAGATCACAACTAGTGATTATCTCTAAATGCGCAAATGTGAAGTATTGAAAATATCCCTAGTCGATGAATTGATAAAAACGGACACTATCAATTCTGTTGAGACTAGCATGGGTTATTCTCTAATCAGCTGATTCTCACTGGCTGGTGACATTGGGATGTCCGGAGATAAACATGGATGCTAGTTAAGGGAACTAGTTCATTGGAGTGACTAGCTGTAAGACTTCATATGGGAATCTACATGTAGATATGTCAATGAAGATCTTACTGCGGCTTAAGTGCGATGTTCCTTTGACTTGCGGTGTTCAAGTCATCTTGGTCATGGAGACTTATACTTTGACATCTTAAGCAAGCATCTCCAAGGAGGTGTGGACCCAGGATGATCGGGTATAAGCCGAAGTGCCCGAAGATGTTTGAACAGCCTACAAAGGATTCACCACTCCTTGCGAGGAGATGTATACCCAGGCCTATCGTCGGATTGTTACTCAAAGCCTCTGGCCAGAGCATATCATGTTTAGAGTGAGTGTCTCTAAAATACATGAGAGTAATTAGAAATCCAAAGGACGAGTAAGACATTACTTGGGCTAGGTGTGACGTAGTCAGCCTAGTGGGGACTGACACCATAGACCGTGTCCTGAACCAAGTGGGTATAAGGTGGTGAAGGGAATGGGGCACGATTCATTAGAGCTGCTGAAGGGTTTCAGAATAATTTCTTCTGAGGTCAAACCGTTGATCTTTCGATTAATTGGGGATCATGATGTACTACTAGGTGCCACTCATGATCGTTCTATAATTAGTTAATTATAGACGGCCAACATAAATCGAAAGCCTATTTAGTCACACGCACTACGAGTAATCCGAGGGATTTAAAACGAGTTGAAAATTGGATTTTCCGATCAAGAGAAATAAGTCGAATCTGAGTTAATCAGAGGCGCAAAGGAAACTAAAATGGCTAAGTCTTTTGAAGGTTTTTTGGGCGAATTAAATGAGTTTAATTCGCGATCGGTTCGGGTCGGTTTTGGCCGGCCAAAGAGGGTATTAACCCTCCTTGTGGTGGCCGGCCATTAAAGGGAATTAAATCAATTTATTTGGTTTAATTAATAAGATAAATCAAGCACGATTTATTTTATGAATTATGGATAAATAAATTTGTATAAAGAAATTTATATAAATAAATTTATAGAAATTTATTCTTTTATGGAAGATTAAAATAATCCATGAATTGGGTTTATTTTAATTTTATAAAATCAATTATGAATTGATTTTTCCATAATAAGAAAGTTTATAAATTTCTTATAAAATTTATTCCATAATTTAAAGAGAAGAAGAATTAGTTTTTATTATAAATTAGTTTATAATAAAGACTTGGTTTAAACGGAATTAATTCATAAGAATTTATAGGATAAATTTCTTATGATAAATAATTAGTTTTATTATAAAGTTAGTTATAATAAAATTCATATGAAAATTTATAGAATAAATTTCTTATGATAACTAATTTATTTTATTATAAATGGTTATAATAAGATTAGGCTTAAACGGAATAAGCAATAAGAAAATTTATAAGATAAATTTCTTATAACTAATTCCGTTAATTCCGTTAATTCGGTTTAGAGGGAGACTTAGCAAAGGAGTTGCTACTATATAAAGGAACCAAAGGCTAGCCCTTAATTCCAATTGAGTAATCAAGAGATTATTATTGGAGCTCTCCCTCTCTCTCTTCTATTCTCCTCTTCTCCTTCCCATTAGGGCCGGCGCCCACTAGAAGACCTAGGGCCGGCCACCTTCTTCCACCTAAGGCCGGCCACCTTCTTCCTATCTAGGGCCGGCGCAAATCACACCTCTCCTAGAGGTTGGCGTGAGCAAACAAGGAGAAGAAGAAACCAACCAAGAAGAAGAAGAAGTGGATCACATCTCCCTCTCTCTCGGAATTCGATTCCGTTCTTGGTGGTTAGTTTCCTAACTCCTCTCTTGATCTTCTTAGTTGTGCCTTCCAAGAATCTAGTAGTTCTAGTCGGCACAAAACTCGTGACTTTGCGAAGTCATCCCGAAGAGAACTCGGCGTGGACGCGAATAGAGGCGAAGCTTCCAAGGGACGCTACAGTTGGATCTCGTCCCTTACGTCAAGTTACGCGAGGTACTTGGTAAATTAGTTTACTATTCCGCAAAGTTTTATTTTATGATTATGTCAACACACCATAAGGTTGCATACTAGATACGAAGTTAAAATAATTTAGGAAATTATTTTATGCAAATTCTTCCGCTGCACGTAAAAATTTTGAATTTTACGGACTCGTATCCTTGTCGACATGCACCCGGTCCCAACAGGAGGAAGGAGAAGGAAGAAGGGAAGAGGAAAAGTCTTGGAGTAAACGAAAATAACCTAAGTCCTTTCCCCTCTCATCCACCCTTCTTATACTAAGTGGAGGGGGGGGGGGCAAGTGAAAAGTCATGGTGCCTCCTCACATGGTGACTCTTAATTTCCTCTTAGCCTTAACAACAATCCTTTTCCTTTTCCACTAGTACTCTCTTGCTAGGTGAATTGGTTAGTACATGCATGATGGTACACTAGGTCCAAGGTTCAATCCTTGGTGCATGCACTTCTTTTTATTATTTTTATAATTATTTTTGCCAAGGCCCATATAAGAGCCCACTAAGGTTTATGTTAATATTTCTAATTGACATCCATTTCCATTCATGATAAAATTTTACCTAAGGTCCATTAATGGCCATGGTATTAGAAGGGCCCATGTAAGGCCCATTACTACTTAGCTTCTTAGTTTATATGGAGAATCATAGATAATCATGCTAATGTTCATACTAGTACCCCTATGTTCCTCGAGAATCTATCTAGGCATGATCAATATTTCTAAAGAAAATATTAAAAAAAATTTCCGGGTCGTTACACAAGATGTACCATTGAATTACAATATGTTGAATCAAAATGTAACCTTGCCGATATATTTACCAAGCCTCTTCCCGAAGCGGAGTTCACCTCACTAAGGAGAGGACTTGGTATGTGTTTTGTAGAAGTATAACTTTAGCTTTGTGTGATTTCATATTAAGGTAGCACTTCAACATATCTCACAAGAAACCCTAGGGGCCCTTGCTTGTGTATTTTCTCATTTCATCACATATTGCCTTGATTTATGATTGTATTTATGCATATGAGATGTTACGATGATACAAATGATTCACATATGCTTATGGCATTTTGATGAGTTATTAGATGTATCACTTTAAAAATCTTAGACCAACTATGGAGAAAGTAAATGTTTAATTAATGGACATCTTGCCCTTAGATCATAGTTGGATATTTTAAAAGTGTTGAAACCATTCTATGTTATACTTATGGTGGTATAAATCTGAAAACCATATGGTTTCAAAACTAGGTTTTAAAATTGATACATAACTTTAGTATGTTTCAATATTTTGAGGTTTGATCAAGAAATTCAAGAATATTTTGATTTTTAATGAAAACATATTTTTTCATATTAGAGGATATCAAAAGAAATATGTTTACAAAATTTCATGATTTTTCAATTTTTCTGGAATTTTGCATGTATTTCTGAAATTCAGCAAGGAAGTTGATTTCAGAGAACTAGTCGACTGGGACCTGTATCAGTCGATTGGTACAGTTCGGTCCAAAACTAGGGTCTTTGATGTATCAGTCGACTGGTCTTATATCAGTTGGCTGATAATTCTGTTTGCTCCATCAGTCGACTGACTCATGGATCAGTCGACTGGTGTAGCGAATCTTTAAAAGGACAGCCCGCGCAGGGGCGGCCGAACCTAGGGTTTCAACGCCGCCCCTCGTCGCCTCTCCTCTCCCTTGACTTCTCCAGCCACTCCAAGGTTTCCCAAGACCTTGAAATCTTGTCCCTAGCCTCTCTCCACCTTGGATCGGAACCTAGGGCAAAGAGGAGCCCTTCTTGAGTCAACTTCGTCCATTTTCTTCTATACAGCGAATGGAGAGACGGTAACGGGTTGTTTACTTCATTTTTCTCATTTAATCTATGATTTGTGACTAACCCTCTATATTTTACATGTTTACCTTGATTTTCCTCTTGATTGGGTCTTTCTTGGTACATGCATATGGTATTTGCATCTTAGGGCTAGGCAAAAACGTAGGGTTGGTTAGGGAACTTCCCAACAGCCTCCCATTGATTTTACGACACCTTGGTTCCGTTCTGAGGCATGCTGGAAAAGATTTACGAATGTCAATTTTACCTTAATGAATTGTCGATATCTAAACCACTTCTATTTTGAGGAGATCACTCCTCATATCATTGAGATCATCACGCATTATGGGTTGGATAAATTAGTGTATTGCTAGAATTCTATCAATATTGATCTCTGTAAAGAATACTATGCCAATCTCGCCTGCATTAGTACCGATGGTGTGACATGTGAGTCCATGGTTGGGGGAGTCACCATTTCATATTCACCTGCATTGTTAGGGTCATTTTTATGATGTCGGGTTTTGGAGAACTCATTCACATGCTTTCCTAGTGTTGTTGAGCCTTTCACGAGTTCATTTTCTAATGTGACCATTGACCAAATTCATAGACATTATTTTAATAATCCTCGACCTCCCCTTAAGCGTATATTTGATGCTAATCATATGTCTACAGTCAGTAACATTCTCTATAAGATTGTTCTTGATTGCATTTTGCCTATTGTCACAAAGGGGAGGTCCAAGATTCGATTACCTCACCTGGTCATGATGTATGCCTTGGAGAGGAGGCTTGACATAGACATTGCCCTTCACGTATTCATGTCCATTTTATATTTTTCGCATGTGGTCCATAGGAAGATTTACATGCCATTTGGTCCTATTTTGACCGAATTCTTTGCATCTAGAGGTATTGATATCACTAGAGGTCAGTTTCATCAGCTGTCCAAGGACTATGATCAGATAGGTTCTCGACAGTTCTCCTTGGCTGGGATTGAGCGACAGCAGGGAGTGATGGTCTGGCGGCGTGACCATGCATCTTCTAACTTTGATGATGAGGATGAGGACGTCAATGCTTCTGGTGGTGTTGTGCCTACTGCTGCTCCTGTGATGATTACAGATGAGCGGTTCACTCGACTGGAGGAGGAGATTCAGGGGATCAGGCAGGAGCTTCAGGGCGTTCAGCAGCGTCAGACAACCATGTTGGAGATGATGTAGCGTTGGAATTTGATGTATCATGCTCCTCCTCCTCCTCCTCCTGACAATGATGCGTAGATATGGTGTACCTCAGACATTATGGTGTTGAGATTATGTTTGGATTAGACATATTTTCTTATTATATCTCAAACACCATAAACGATATTGTACTACTCTTTGTTTTTGATTTTGGATCTTTGTAGCACTTTCTTTATGGTTATGTATGAAGCTTTTATTTCTCTAGTATTGTTTATATGGTTTGTTATTACTTTTGTTGCCTTCTATTGTGGTTATACATGTTCTTATGTTTATGCAATGGATTTTATGGTTTAAAGGGGGAGCTTTGATTACTTTTACTCCCTCTATTTTTGTTGTGTGGCAAAGGGGGAGAATTGGATAAGTTAAGTTAGATGAGTTCTATGATTATTCATATATGTTAATGTTCCTTTTTGATCATGATATATGTTCTTTTTTATCATGATATATTTAAAGTCCTAACTTAAACAAATTTGCCAAACATCAAAAAGAGGGAGATTATTGGTGCATTCATGCCCTAAACATTATTTACTTTTGATGTTTGGTTAAATGAGTTTAAGTTAGGCAATGTTGGTGATCTAACATGAAACTTGAGTTTAAGTCTAGGAATGAAGAATTGATAAAAGAAGACTTAGCATGGCAAGGCTGAGGGAAACACTTCAAGGCAAGCGCAAGGATGAGGAGTCGAGGGCTCGGAAGCATCCTAAGGACGCGAGGCTGATGAAAGGGTTTGAAGGCTTGTGTCTACGCAAAGGAAGGTTGAAACCTGAGTTTTATCAGGTATCAGTCGACTGATGAGAGGATCAGTGGACTAATACGGTGGATTCAGTTGATTGATAGTGAATCAGTCGATTGCTTCAACGAACAGAAAGATTAGTCGACTGGGTTAAATCCCAGTCGACTGATAGGTGACCGTTGAAGGCTGACGGCAGAAATCAGACGCTTTCTATAGTAGCCATTGAAGCTCATCAGTCGACTGATGATACTGCCAGTTGACTGATGTCGAGGGTTATACAAAAAGTAGATTTCAGAGCTTGAAGAAGCAACAACTTGATTCTCTTGATCTTTCTTGCTTGTACTGAGATCTCTAAGCTTACACACTCTCAATCTCTTCCTCCAAAATCATTCTAATCTTGTAAAAGGAAGAGATCAATTTGTAAAGGTTTCTCCACCTTCAAGCTTGAGTTGAAAAGGAGAAAAGCATAGTGGAGCTTGGTTGTGTGGGTGTGGATCCTTGGATTAGTCACCTCAAGGAGATGGAGACTAAGTAAATCAAGGGAGTTAGCATTGCCTTCATTGTTTTCATTATTGTCTATATTTTTCTTGTGCTTTGACTAACAATTTGTAGACAAAATCTAAGAGAAGCTATTCACCCCCCCCTCTAGCTAGATGCAAAGGTCCTAATAGGATGAATATCGATAACGTAAATTTTTCGGAGAATCAAAATTAAGACGCAACGGAAATAAGTAAAACATGCCTAACACCATTATTTTTTTACTTGGTTCGGAGTGTGTAACGACTCCTACTCCAAGGCTCACGGTTCTTGACCATTTTCGTTGGGCAATACTATAAATCGTGAATGATGTACAATAATTAAGTACAGAAATAAAGAAATTATACCGATGACACTTTAATAAAAAGAACTTTGTTGCGGAGTCGACGTGTTATCGATCTTGAACTTCGTGGGTGCAGAGAATTTGAGCACGGAAGCTTCAAAGTTGAGAAATGCAAGAGCTTGAATTGATTGTGGAAGCAAAGGGGTGAAGCCCCTTTTGTAGTTGTTTCTCGGGCGCCTAATAGGGTATAGGGTGCCCTCCATATCACCCATTTTAGCCGCGTCCTTATCCGAAGACTTGGCCAAAATTTATCTTCCTTCTTGGGCGCCTGTGAGTGTTGAAGCGCCTGGGAGTTGACGTGGATGATTGCCAACTCAGCTTCTCCATCCACTAGAAAAATCCCTTCTGGGACACCTGATACCATTCAGTGTTGGTGCCGGAAGCACCAAAGTCGAACCTATGTTTTGATAATGGCAAAGGGTTCAGAAGTTAATAATTGGTTGTGGTCTAACGAAGTTACTAAGTGTGCAGGAATGTCCTAGGTTCACTAGGCACTAAGTCCTGGTTCATTGAATTGGGCACTAAGTCCTGGCAGTGGGCTGGACAACTAAGTCCTGACCTAAAGTTGGGCAATAAGACCTGGTCGAGGACTGGGCACCGAAGACATGGTGAGTGAAGCTGGGCACTAAGACCAAGGACTGGGCACCGAAGACCTGGTGAGTGAAGCTGGGCAAAAGTCCAACCGGAGGAGCTGGTTGGCAAAAAGGTAAATTCTCCCGAGAGGAGTAGGTGAAGACGCGTTCCCCGTAGGAGGGAACATTAGACGTCGGTTCGACCTAGGGTTCCATTTGGGAGACCCAAAGTCAGAACCAAGACAGCTTAGGCTGTAAAGAATGTCTAACATATCATATATTTACTTCTTGTGTTTTGGAACTAACCCTGGTTGTAGGAAACAAAGGGACGGTGTTTTTGCAGCTCAGGCGCGTCATTGGAAGGAGACACCTCACTGGGCTAGGCGCCTGTATGGATACAAGCGCCCCAGTGCAAGGCCACACCAAGACCATCGAAGCAAACTGCCACGAAAGCCTTTGGACCAAGTCAAACTAGGCGCCTGTGTTAACAAAGGCGCCCCAGACAGCTCAGGCGCCTCAATGAATGGGATAAATGCTGACCGAGCCTGCGGATTAGAGTTCGCGCAGGAGAGGCCACGTGTAGGCGCCCCCTTCAACACAGGCGCCCAGGAGACCACTATAAAAGGGGGTTCACCCCCAAGGCTTGAAGACAACTTGCAAATCTTGCTTTCAACACTTTCACTCAAGCGCTACTCCCCGATAAGCTCCAAACTCACGATTCAAGCGATGACGACGACCCGCTGCTCCGAAATTCCATCCACTCCGGTCGTTGGTAAAAGTTGTCATTTCTTAAGTGTTGTAATTCTCTTTTTTGATTCTATATCTGTACTCGAAACTGTAATCATTTCTACGAATATATAATTGCCCAACGTAAACGGTCAAGGACCGTGGGCCTTGGAGTAGGAGCCGACTGCGACTCCGAACCAAGTAAAACAAATCGTGTTAGCGACTCTTGTTTAACACTTTCCGCTGCGTTTTTCTCTTAAATTGTCCGAAAATTTTTGATCGATATTCATCCCCCTCTATCGATTTACTCCTATCCAACAAGTGGTATCAGAGCGGGTGGCTCAAACATGGTGCAACCACCAGTTTGAGGTTTTTTTTTTCAGATTTATGAATTTTTAAATTCTTTTCGCTCGAATTTTCTCGTTAATCGAGGTTGGTGCAACACCACTCAATCTTTTTTTGTGATTATTAATTTCATCCCGCACTACTGATCCAAGACTCAGTCTTGGAACAAGTTTTTTGTTATTTCTTTTTCAGTAAATTCTAATGGCCATGCAAGAGGGATACAACACTGCTAGACCTCCTCTTTTCAGTGGAGAAGACTTCTCTTACTGGAAAAGCAGGATGGAAGTCCACCTAAAAACTCAGGTGGACATGTGGATAATCATCTAGTCTGGGCTGGAAATTCCTAAGAACGCACAAGGTGTGGCGCATGTTGGGACCGGGTGCATGTCGACAAGGATACGAGTTCGTAAAATTTAAAATTTTTACGTGCAGCGGAAGAATTTGCATAAAATAATTTTCTAAATTATTTTAACTTCGTATCTAGCATGCAACCTTATGGTGTGTTGACATAATCATAAAATAAAACTTTACGGAAAAGTAAACTAATTTACTTTATACCTTTCGTAACTCGAAGAAAGGGACGAGATCCAACCGTAGCGTCCCTTGGAAGCTCCGCCTCTATTCGCGTCCACGCCGAGTTCTCTTCGGGATGACTTCGCAAAGTCACGAGTTTTGTGCCAACGAGAACTACTAGATCCTCCGAAGGCACAACTAGAAGACAAGAGAAAAGATAGGAAACTAACCACCAAGTTAACGGAATCAAAATTCCGAGGAGGGAGATGTGATCCGCTTCTTCTTCTTGTTTGGCTTCTCCTTGGTGATCCTTGCTCACGCCATCCACTTGGAGGGATGAGGGTGCGTCGGCCCTAACTTGGACCAGGGGAGCCGGCCCTAATCTTCAAGGAGGGCGCCGGCCCTAAGGGGAAGAGAGGGAGAAGAGAATAAGAGAGAGAGAGGGAGAGAGTTGATCTCTTGATCGCTATTTCGATTAGAACTAAGGGCTTGCCTTTGGTTCCTAGATATAGTAGCATCTCCCTTGCCAAGTCTCCCTCTTAACGGAATTAACGGAATTAGTTATCATAAGAAATTTATCCTATAAATTCTCTTATGAATTATTCCGTTTAAACCAAGTTTTATTATAACTAACTTTATAATAAAACTAATTAGTTATCATAAGAAATTTATCCTATAAATTCTCTTATGAATTATTCCGTTTAAACCAAGTTTTATTATAACTAACTTTATAATAAAACTAATTAGTTATCATAAGAAATTTATCCTATAAATTCTCTTATGAATTTTATTATAACTAACTTTATAATAAAACTAATTAATCTCCCCTTTTATTATGGAATAAATTTTATAAGAAATTTATAAACATTCTTATTATGGAAAAATCAATTCATAATTGATTTTATAAAATTAAAATAAACCATTTCATGGATCATTTTAATTTCCATAAAAAGAATAAATTTCTATAAATTTATTTATATAAATTTCTTTACACAAATTTATTTATCCATAATTTATAAAACAAATCGCACTAGATTTATTTTATTAATTAAACCAATTAAATTGGTTTCTTCCCTTTAATGTGGCCGGCCAACCCAAGGGGTTTGGCACCCTCTTTGGCCGGCCAAACCAAGCTGAACCGATCACGAATTAAACTCATTTAATTCGCCCAATAAGCCTTCAAAAGACTTAGCCATTTTTAGCTTCCATTGCGCCTCTGATAAATTCAGATTCGTCTTATTTCTCTTGATCGGAAAATCCAATTTTCAACTCATTTTAAATCCCTCGGATTACTCGTAGTGCGTGTGACTAAATAGGCTTTCGATTTATGTTGGCTGTCTATAATCAACAAATTATAGAACGATCATGAGTGACACCTAGTAGTACATCATGACCCCCAATTAATCGAAAGATCAACGGTTGACCTCAGAAAGAATTCCGAAACCCTTCAGCAGCTCTAATGAATCGTGCCCCGTTCCCTTCACCATCTTATACCCACTTGGTTCAGGACACAGTCTATTTGTGTCAGTCCCCACTAGGCCGACTACGTCACACCTAGCCCAATTAATGTCTTTCTCGTCCTTTGGATTTCTAATTACTCTCATGTATTTTAGAGACTCGCACTCCAAACATGATATACTCTGGCCAGAGGTTTTGAGTAACAATCCGACGATAGGCCTGGGTATACATCTCCTCGCAAGGAGTGGTGAATCCTTTGTAGGCTGTTCAAACATCTTCGGGAACTTCGGCTTATACCTAATCATCCTGGGTCCACACCTCCTTGGAGATACTTGCTTAAGATGTTAAAGTATAAGTCTCCATGACCAAGATGACTTGAACACCGCAAGTCAAAGGAACATCGCACTTAAGCCGCAGTAAGAACTTCATTGACATTTCTATAGATAGATTCCATATGAAGTCTTACAGCTAGTCACTCCAATGAACTAGTTCCCTTAACTAGCATCCATGTTTATCTCCGGACATCCCAATGTCACCAGCCAGTGAGAATTAGCTGATTAGAGAATAACCCATGCTAGTCTCAACAGAATTGATAGTGTCCGTTTTTATCAATTCATCGACTAGGGATATTTTCAATACTTCACATTTGCACATTTAGAGATAATCACTAGTTGTGATCCCATCACAAATTCTCTTATGCTGTGAGTTGTATTGCGGACATTCAGTAGATGAGTTTAAGATCCCAATCAAATACACAAGCATGTATACTCAAATAGTGAATTATCATTTATTAAAATAAATGTTTACAATCATAAGGCGATTGCCTTAGGACACTTCTCTCATATCACTAACAGCGCAACATTATACTGAATGGGACGCCTCGCTAAAGAAGAAAATCAAGGCCGATGCAAAGGCAACCCAAGCTTTGCAATGCGGTTTAACCAAGGAGGAGCTGAACCGGGTGGGACCCTTCAACAACGCGAAGGAGCTTTGGAACAAGCTGATCAACTGCACGAAGGCACTTCCGACACAAGGATTAGTAAAAGAGATCTGTTGCTGAATAGACTCTATACAATCAAGATGCACGACGGTGAGACTGCGGCCCAACTCCATGCCAGAATTCAAGAACTGATGAACGGGCTGCACATGATAGGTCACAAGGTTGAAAACCGTGACCTGATAAGGTATACGCTTAATTCTTTTCCGAGAAATTCACTGTGGGCGTCTGTGGTAGATGCCTACAAAGTTTCAAGGAACCTATCTGAAATCAAATTAGATGAACTTTTTTCTGAATTAGAATTGCACGAATAGACTAACACTACCTTGATCGAGAATGGTATAGCTTTTGTTGCAGGCAAATCTCAAGGGAAAGCTCCCAAGAAGAAGACTCAACCAACACCGGAGTCTGGCTCAGACTCGGATTCAGAAGATAGTGAAGGGGATCGACCCAAGCTGGTTCGGCTAGCTCGGGACTACCACAACGAACTAAAGCACAAAACGAACAAGAAGAAAGCAAGTCGAAGAATGGAAGATCCATCAGAACCTTCAACAAGCTCAAAGAGCAAGACCAATGTTACTTGCTACGAGTGCAACAAAAAGGGATATTTCAAGTCAGAATGCCCCAATATGAAGGAAACCAAAAAGGCGCGAAGAAAGAAGGCTCTCTAAGCCACCTGGGATGAATCCTCCTCCTCCTCAGAAGAAGAAGTCACACACGCGAATCTCCTCACCTTAACTACCTCGGAAGACGTCGACTCCGGATCAGAGTCGGAACCAGACGACGGAAGACTTATGATCTCGGAGAATAGGCAAATCACGGTAAGAGGTTACTCTGAATATGAATTATCAAAATTGATTTCTTATTTGTCCCGTAACTTAGCGAAATCCAAGATCCGGGCCGAGTCCCTCTGACGGGAAGTAAAACGCCTGAAAGAGGAAGCCGACTCGAGGTCCTTAACCGAGCAAATTCAAGAAGAAAACTCAACTCAAGTTAAAAAACTTGAGGAAGAGAATTCTTCCTTGAAAACTCAAGTCAAGGAGCACAGAGTAGCCTTAGAACGGTTTACTTCGGGTTCCAAGGGTCTTGACATGATCCTTGGAAAGCAGAAGTCCGTTCTTAACCGATCCGGACTCGGATATCGAACTAAGTCGAGACAACGTGTATATTATTCTGTATTGAACCAATCTAGAACCGAAGTTCAAGCATGAATCCCCAAAGACAAGATTCACATCTTGCCTAACCCTTATAGAGGCTATAGTCCAGGGGGAGCCAATATAAAGACCATATTTATTATTTGATAATTCTTTTTTGTTGATTGCTTGCTTGTTTATTTCCTTTTGCAATTTTAATTATCATGCTTAGACTTAGGATTGGTTAGACTAAGGACAAAAGATTCAATTAAAATTTGAATAACATAGTATTGGGTGGAGGTGAGATGATAGTACGTTAGGGAAGCCATTCTGGTGGAACTAGCCGAAGCTACCGATCCAAGACCCAAACTAGTTAGACCAAAATCTTTCAAGAAGTAACTTGAAGATGAATTTTCAATAAAAGGCTTTGTCAAGGAAAGAGTTGTTGCTCCAATAAGGCAACTCTTGTTGCCAACCGACAAGTTACTTGTTGCCAACCGGCAACTCTTGTTGGACTTTTGCTCTGCATCCGAAGACTCCGAATCTCAAGACGTTAGGATGTATGCTAAATCCTAGCTTTTATATAAACATCTATTTTGGAATAAGAATCATAATGATCATGTATTTGCATTTTATATTTGATATATGTATGCAATTGTCTGTTACTTTATATTGTAGATAACATGGTGTGTGGTGTCACACAAAGATCATGTTATCAGTTCCTTGTAAACTATAAATAGTGGCTCACAACCAAGATGGATTTGGACAAATCATTGGAACTGTAACGACCCGCCTTCTGGTACTAAGCTTTAAGGTGGATCGCTACTAACTGGCTGACTGACTACTGATCATTATATTCTTTTAATGCTAAACCAACTAAGAGAATTTAAAAAAAAAATCTTATTTTGCTATGTACTGAACTAACAATTTATAACTCAAGCATGCTGCGGCAAATCATAATCATGTTGGAAGTACTAACCAGCCAAAATAAAACAAAAACTTTAATTTTAATAGTTGGTGCCCTTCTTGTTGGACATCCTCTAACCATTATCTACATAACAGAGGACATACATATTTACTATAACTATATTAAATTGCCATGAGTTATAAACATGCTTCAGTTAAGTAGGGAATGAAAAAGCAAGAAAACATAAGTAATGTGAGAGGTACTCTTACTTGGAAGCTGCAGGAACGATGCTAGATGTGTGTGTGGAGGAAAGATGGAACTTGCTCTGATACCACTCTATAACGATCCGCCTTAAAGCTTAGTACCAGAAGGCGGGTCGTTACAGAGTGGTATCAGAGCAAGTTCCATCTTTCCTCCACACACACATCCAGCATCGTTCCTGCAACTTCCAAGTAAGAGTACCTCTCACATTACTTATGTTTTCTTGCTTTTTCATTCCCTACTTAACTGGAGCATGTTTATAACTCATGACACTTTAATATAGTTATAGTAAATATGTATGTCCTTGGTTATGTAGATAATGGTTAGAGGACGCCCAACTAGAAGGGCACCAGCTATTAAAATTAATGTTTTTGTTTTGTTTTGGCTGGTTAGTACTTCCAACATGATTATGATTTGCTGCAGCATGCTTGAGTTATGAATTGTTAGTTCAGTAAATAGCAAAATAAGATTTTTTTTAATTCTGTCAGTTAGTTTAGCATTAAAAGAATATAATAATTAGTAGTCAGTCAGCCAGTTAGTAGCGATCCGCCTTAAAGCTTAGTACCAGAAGGCGGGTCGTTACAGGAATGGTTGTAGTGTAATTTGGTATTAGTCTGTCTTGACTATAGAATTACACTAGTGCACTTTGTGTGTATTGAGCAGGACCGATTTGAGGTGATTCGATTTATACTGACTATATAATCGAACAAGACCTCAAGTTATTATGGATGTACATGCTCTTAATCCCGATATAATAACGGACACATGTACTTAATATTTATTTCTATAATTTACCAATGGGTGAGATTTATTTGTTAAATCAATAGGCCCGGTAAATTAGGAAATAATATTATTTATATGGTGTGCTATTGATTAAAGAAGAAAATCATGTCCTAATTATTTTAGGATGATGATGTCCCCTTGAGGAGCTCATAAAGATTATCATGTAAATCCTGTAAGTGGACTTAGTTCGACATGATGATAAGGTTGAGTGGTACTGTTGTGTAACGCCTGAAAATTCTCAAAACTAATTTTAGAGATATCTGAGAATTTATTCTGAATTTATGGATATTTTTATAGAATTTTTCCATGGACAAATAAGGCAAAAAGGAATAAATATAAAATGTGCAGTAAAAAGAAATAAAGGGAGGTTTGAACCATAGACCTTTCCAGTGAGAGAAGAATGGGCAGACCAGCTGGGCTGGTTTGCTTTTGTTGAAATAAATTAAGGGAAACAATAGATAAGGTATAATTAGGTAAATTCGCCCCCATAAGTATAAAAGAGGGAGTTACGAGTTTTAGGTTAATTTTCTCCCAACCCAACGATGCCGATGCCCTCCCTCACGCACGCGACCCCTCCTCTCGCCCTCTCTCTCGCCCAAGACAAAGGAGAAGCCAAGGGAAGGTCTCAAGAGGCCCTATTCTCTACGAGAATTCTCGTAGACGCGATGAGAACGCCAAGGAGCAAGAAGAACGTCGAAATACGACGTTCCCTCGGGAATTTCAGATTTTATTCGTAAGGAAAACCTAGCGCAGGATGTAAGTATCCCTCACCTGCAGTATAAGTAGTTTCGGTTGACGTTTCATATCCTTAATTCCTTATATGTAGGTTCTACGATTAGAAATCGTAAATCATGAACAAGCGCGCACGTTAGGTGTTTGTGAAAATGTTCAGTTCAGTTAATGTTATAGAAAGCATTAAAGAATAGAAATTCTTGCTCCAGTTTATGATTGGGACCAAGGTCCAGTGGGATGGGCTCCTAGTTGCCCCTAGGTTTAGATAACCTAGTAAAAGAAAGAATCAGAAAAAAAAAGTATAAAAGAACTATTTTATTTTCAGTTGGCATTGTACCGGACTTCGGTCCAGGGATAGACTCCAAGTTGCCTCTAGGTTTAGATAACCTAGTATGGGATGGGCTCCTAGTTGCCCCTAGGTTTAGATAACCTAGTAGAACCCTAATGGATTCGGGATTTGCTACCTCGGGTTTATTAGGGATGCGCGCACAGTTAGTACATTGCCGGGCCCACAGCAGTTGATTATTATTTTCACCTACAATATGTATTTAGTTTTCAGAAATTCATATTAGCATGTGGTGAATTTAATAATTAGTTTTATGTTAGTTAGTTTCAGTTCCAGTTCAGATATGTATGTCATGCTATAGCTTACTTTTCAATTTTAGTTTAGTATATGCCATGTCTCAGTTATATGCCATGACATTCTATGATATATATTTTAGCATGAGCCTAGCATGATTACTTATGGATATGAGCATGTATGTGCATAGCATGTTTTACAAAGGCATAATTCGAGTTTTCATAGTTTTGTGAGGCTAGATGGTACTTACTAAGCTTTATGCTTATTAATTTGCATTTCCTTATACTGCAGATACAGGTAAAGGAAAGCACTAGTAGCGGAGGCGGCGGGCTTGATGCAAAGTGTGTGTGGTGGTGGAGTTGGAATAAAAGTCTTCGGAACTTGCAAAGCATAGAAAGTCTTTATTATGCTCCTTTAGTTATTCCGCAATAAATTATGTGAACCATGTATGAATTTAATTAGACTTGTATTCGTGGTGCCTAGTATGCTTGAAGTAGTTTACTTACCTGACTTCATATTGGTTTTGTGAATGCTTGAATGTCATGAGTTACTACTTGTAATATGGTAATTTAGATCCATGCTTAAGCTTTAGAGATAAGAACTTGACATTTTGGATTTACATGCTAAATACATAGGATATGCTTGTTTTAAGATATATGCACCATATAGAATGACATGTAGTGGCTAAGAATGCCCTTAGACATGAATAATGAATGGTTTCAATAAGAAGTTGATACGAACTTGGCACGTTTATGTTCATGCTTATACATGTCGTTTTTGTGATTTCTAAGTTGCTATACATGCTAGAAACCCTCCAAAAACTTGAAATAAATGCCCTAGAATAACTGTGGAACTCTATTTATGTCGTTATGCTTGTTGGCTACGAATTTGGTACATTGTAGCTCAAGTTTGATAAATTATGGAAATCTGAAATTGGGAGTTTCAGCACTACCAGTCGACTGGTTCAGTACCAGTCGACTGGTACTGTGTACAACGAAAGGGGTGTAGAGCAGCTGGTTTGTGCTTAGCCATGCAATGCAGAGGTCGGGGGATCAAATCCTGGCCAAGCTAATAACATTAAAGTTTTTATTTTAATTTCACTGGTTAGTACTTCCAACATGTTTATAAGTTACCGCAGCATGCTTAAGTTATAAATTGTTAGTTCAGTACACATTTAAAAATAATTAGGAGAATAAGAATTTTTTTAAAATTCTCCAGTTGGTTTAGCATTATAAGAAATCATTAATTAGTCAGTTAGTCAGTTAGTTAGTAGTGATCCGCCTTGAGACTTAGTACCAGAAGGCGGGTCGTTACAGAGTGGTATCAGAGCAAGTTCCATCTTTCCTCCTCACACACATCAGCATCAGACCTGCAGCTTCCAAGTAAGAGTATCTCTCACATTACCATATTTTCTTTCTTTCACATTTATAGTATTTACATGTTATTCATGCCATTTGTTTTCTAGTCAGTTCTTGTTTACATTTAACGGAAGCATGTTTAATACCTTAGTTTATATCTGATAGCATGTTTTAGAATTAAAATATGAATTGTATGATCCTCCTCTATTCTAGATAATGGCAAGAGGACGCTCAGTTAGAAGAGCACCAGTTACTGAGCCTCAGCAGGAGGCAGACCACTCAGTGCCTCCAGCGGACCTGGCAGAGGTAGTTGCATGACTGTAGAGACAGGTAGCGGAACAGCAGCAAGTAATTGCTGCTCTAACCGCTAATCAGCAGGCTACTCTCACTGTTACCCCAGAGCCCCAGGTGGAGACGCCGATAGTGACGGAGGTTCCACCTGTGGCACCAGTCATGCCAGTAGCCCTATCAGCAGGGGCAAAGAGGGAAGCTTATCTGATCCAGTGGCAGAAGATCAAGCCAGAGACCTTCTCAGGAACCAGTGAACCATGGGATGCCCAAGCTTGGTTCAAGACACTAGAGAGTACCATGGAGCTCCTAAACTGGCCAGAGCACGAGAAAGTGTAGTGTGCCTCCTTCTGCCTAGCCGGAGACGTGCGTATGTGGTGGGAGCGCATCAAGATGAAACACCCAGTCAATCAGATGACCTGGGCTAGTTTTGCGGAAGAGTTCTTTGAAGAATTCTTCCACATGCGGGTCACAAACCGCCACTACGATGAGTTCACTGAATTTCGGCAGGGCAACCTATCGGTAGAGGAGGCCGTGAAGAGATTCAACAGACTGGCTCGCCTGTGCCCTGAGCTGGTCAGTACTGAACGAGAGCGAGTCAGGCTAATGCTCAAGATGCTAAGGCCAGAGATAGCACTGAATGTGGCCAGTGGTGTCCATAGGCCGCAAACCTCAGAGGAACTAGTTAGCAGTGTTCTGATCACCGAACATTACCTGAACAACATGCGACAGCAGAAGGCAGCCGTGACAGAGAATAAGGGCCAAAGCAGTAGCACAGGAACTCAGAAACCCCAGGGCTCCAACTCTAACTGGAAAGGAAAGAATCAAGGCAAAAGAAAGCCGTGGAACAATCCAAAAGGGGAGCCAGCCAATAAGCAAACCAAGTATCCCACTTGTTCCAACTGTGGGAGACAGCACTCAGGAGTCTGCCGCCTGGGCACCCGAGGGTGCTACACCTGTGGTCAGGAAGGGCATATGGAAAAGCAATGCCCTAACAAGGCCAACTTACCTCCCCCACAGCCTATTCAGTATGGAGGTAAGCCGACCCAGCTTCACCTGATGCAGACTGCACTAGAGGGTCCTCAGATCAGTCAAGGCAGATTAGAAGCTCCACCAGCTACCACCAATGCACGGGTTTTCTCACTGACCAGAGAGGATGTAGCCACCGCCTCTACAGTTGTTACAGGTCAGATTAGTATTTTAAACCTGCATGCATCTGTACTTTTCAATACTGGGGCAACCCATTCATATGTATCCAGGACATTCGCCGGAAAACTAGCAGTACCTCCAGATGTACTTAGTGGTCAGTTCCTGACTACTCTGCCCTCCGGAGACATCATGGCATCTACGCACTGGCTCCGTGCCATACCAGTCAGCATTTCAGACAGAGAGCTTTACTGTGATCTGGTAATACTGAATATGTCCGACTATGATGTCATTTTTGGGATGGACTTCCTGAGCAAATACGTCGCTTCCATAGAGTGCCGAAAAAGGAAAGTCGTATTCCAACCAGAGGCAGGAGAGCAGTTTGAATACATCGGAGAACCGAAGAAGAAGGCCAAGAAATTTCTCTCCGCCATGAAAGCACGGAAACTACTGAGTACAGGATGTGCTGGATTTCTAGCACATGTAGTCCATGCCGAACAAGTCAAGGACCAAAAGCTAGAAGAGGTCCCAGTGGTATGTGACTACCCAGCAGTCTTCCCTGACGAGCTACCAAGCTTAGCACTAGACAGGGAGATAGAGTTTGAGATAGATCTCATTCCAGGTACCAACCCCATTTCAAAAGCACCATACCGTATGGCTCCAGCAGAATTAAGAGAACTTTGGGAGCAATTATAGGAGCTACTCAAAAAGGGCTTCATACGCCCTAGTCATTCACCTTGGGGAGCTCCAGTGTTGTTCGTGAAGAAGAAAGACGGGTTCATGCGCCTGTGTATAGATTACCGGGCTCTGAATCAAGTCACCATCAAGAACCGGTACCCTCTACCCAGGATCGATGATTTGTTCGACCAGCTAAAGGGATCCACAGTCTTCTCAAAGATAGATTTGAGATCCGGCTATCACCAGGTCAAAGTCAGAGAGGGTGATATTTCGAAGACAGCTTTCAGAACCAGATATGGGCACTACGAGTTTGTAGTCATGCCTTTTGGGGTCACAAATGCTCCAGCGACATTCATGGACCTCATGAACAGAGTATTCCGGGAATACTTAGATAAGTTTGTCATCGTCTTCATTGATGACATTCTTATCTACTCAGGAACTCAGGAGGAACATGCTGAACATCTCAGGACAGTATTGCAGATTCTTCAGCAGAGCCAACTGTATGCAAAATTCTCAAAATGTGAGTTTTGGCTCGATCAGGTGTCTTTTCTGGGTCACATCATCTCTAAGGATGGTGTGATGGTAGACCCCAGCAAAATAGAAGCAGTAAGTAACTGGGTTAGACCGAAGAATGCCAGTGAGATCAGAAGTTTTCTGGGTCTAGCCGGTTACTACAGGAAGTTCGTAGAGAATTTCTCCAGAATAGCCTCCCCACTGACAGCTCTTACCAGAAAGAACAGAAGTTTCAGTGGACAGAGGACTGCGAGAACAGTTTTACAGAATTAAAGAGAAGATTGACTAGTGCTCCCATCCTGACTCTTCCCGAGACCACTGACAGCTTTGACATATATAGCGATGCGTCTAAATTAGGACTTGGAGCAGTGCTGATGCAGAATGGCAAGGTTATTGCCTATGCCTCTAGACAACTCAAGGATTATGAGAAGAATTACCCTACCCATGACCTTGAGCTAGCTGCAGTAGTGTTCGCTCTCAAGATTTGGAGGCATTACTTATACGGAGCTCAGTGTAGGATTTTCACAGATCATCAGAGTCTAAAGTATTTCTTTACTCAGAAGGATCTGAACATGAGACAACGCAGGTGGCTTGAGCTAGTCAAGGATTATGACATTGACATCCTCTACCATCCAGGTAAAGCTAATAAGGTGGCAGATGCACTTAGCAGAAAATCTAGTGCCACCCTACTAGCTTTGTCCACGATGTCACAGCCCCTTCGGAAAGAGTTATCAGAGTTCGGACTGGAAATTTTAGTTGGGCAGCTCTCCACTTTGACATTAGTGTCACCCTGATTGAAGACATCCAGACAGCATAGGATCAAGATCCTGACCTTCAGAAAATCAAGCAGGGGATGACAGAAGCCGAAAATGGAGAATTTCGCCTATCAGATAATGGGACACTGTACTACGGTGACCGCTTATGTGTTCCGAACCAAGAAGAGCTCCGAAGGAAGATCCTAGAGACGCACATAGATCTCCTTATGCAATGCATCCTGGTTCCACCAAAATGTACCAAGACCTCAGGGGACGTTTTTGGTGGCCTGGGATGAAGAGAGACATCGCCAGATATGTCAGTACCTGTCTGACATGCCAAAGAGTCAAGGCAGAACATCAGAGACCAGGTGGAGTTCTGCAGCCTATTCAGATTCCAGAATGGAAATGGGAAGATATTTCCATGGATTTTATAGTGGGACTACCCAGAACAACGAATGGATATGATGCAATCTGGGTAATAGTAGACAGATTGACTAAGTCTGCCCACTTCCTAGCTATCAGGATCTCCTATTCCATGGAACAACTAGCTCAGTTATACCTCAAGGAGATCGTCAGACTACATGGAGTCCCTAGGACTATCATTTCAGATAGGGATAGTAGGTTCACTTCGCACTTCTGGGAGTGCGTACAGACAGCTCTAGGCACCAAACTGAAGTTTAGCACAGCTTTCCATCCTCAGACAGATGGTCAGACAGAGAGAGTTAATCAAGTACTAGAAGATATGCTCAGAGCTTGTGCTTTAGATTTCAAGGGCAGTTGGTGCAGATACTTGTGCTTAGCGGAATTCGCTTACAACAATAGTTATCAGGCCACTATCGGCATGGCACCCTATGAGGCTTTATATGGGCGGAGGTGTAGATCTCCTATCTGCTGGTACGAGGGTGGTGAGAGGCAAGAGTTAGGCCTACAGACAGATCTTATAGATGATACCACCGTAGTCATACAGCAGATCCGCCAGAAAATAGAAACAGCTCAAAGCCGCCAGAAGAGCTATGCTGATACACGACGCAGACCATTAGAGTTTGAAGTTGGGGATTCAGTGTTCCTCAGAGTGGCTCCCATGAAGGGAGTAATGCATTTTGGGAAGAAGGGCAAGCTAAGTCCCAGATATGTAGGACCATACCCCATCACTAGAAGAGTTGGCAAAGTAGCTTATGAGTTAGAGCTACCTCAGGAGATGTCAGCTATCCACAATGTATTTCATGTTTCCATGCTAAAAAAACATATCCCAGATGCCACCCAGGTGATAGAGCCACAAACAGTACAAATTCGCGAAGATCTCAGTTATGATAGTCGGCCTATTCAGATAATAGACCGAGCAGTTAAGAAATTGTGAAACAAGGAGGTACCATTAGTGAAGGTCATATGGCAAAATCACAGAGTAGAAGAGGCAACATGGGAACCAGAGGACAGCATGAGGCAGAAATACCCAGAGTTGTTTTAAGTTCGAGGACGAACTTTTTATAAGGTATGGGGGATTGTAACGCCCGAAAATTCTCGAAACTAATTTTAGAAATATCTTAGAATTTATTCCGAATTTATGGATATTTTTATAGAATTTTTCCATAAACGAAAGTGGCAAAAAGGGATAAAAAGGAAAAAAAACGTTAAGTGGGATTTGATCCCTTGACCTATGCTGTGAGAGGAAAAAGGGCGGACCAACTGGGATGGTTTGCTTTTGTTGAAATAGATTAAGGGAAACAATAGATAAGGTGAACTTAGTTAAATTCGCCCCCATAAGTATAAAAGAGGGAGTTACGAGTTTTAGGTTAATTTTCTTCCAACCCAACGACGCCGACGCCCTCCCTCACGCACGCGACCCCTCCTCTCGCCCTCTCTCTCGCCCAAGACAAAGGAGAAGCCAAGGGAAGGTCTCAAGAGGCCCTATTCTCTACGAGAATTCTCGTAGACGCGAGGAGTACGCCAAGGAGCAAGAACAACGTCGAAATTCGACGTTCCCTCAGGAATTTCAGATTTTATTCGTAAGGAAAACCTAGCGCAGGATGTAAGTATCCCTCACCTGCAGTATAAGTAGTTTCGGTTGACGTTTCGTATGCTTAATTCCTTATATGTAGGTTCTACGATTAGAAATCGTAAATCATGAACAAGCACGCACGTTAGGTGTTTGTTAAAATGTTCAGTTCAGTTAATGCTATAGAAAGCATTAAAGAATAGAAATTCTTGCTCCAGTTTATGATTGGGACCAAGGTCCAGTGGGATGGGCTCCTAGTTGCCCCTAGGTTTAGATAACCTAGTAAAAGCAAGAATCAGAAAAAAAAAAGTATAAAAGAACTATTTTATTTTCAGTTGGCATTGTACCGGACTTCGGTCCAGGGATAGGCTCCAAGTTGCCTCTAGGATTAGATAACCTAGTATGGGATGGGCTCCTAGTTGCCCCTAGGTTTAGATAACCTAGTAGAACCCTAATGGATTCGGGATTTGCTACCTCGGGTTTATTAGGGATGCGCGCACAGTTGCTACATTGCCGGGCCTACAGCAGTTGATTATTATTTTTACCTACTATATGTATTTAGTTTTCAGAAATTCATATTAGCATGTGGTGAATTTAATAATTAGTCTTATGTTAGTTAGTTTCAGTTCCAGTTCAGATATGTATGTCATGCTATAGCTTACTTTTCAGTTTTAGTTCAGTATATGCCATGTCTCAGTTATATGTCATGACATTCTATGATATGTATTTTAGCATGAGCCTAGCATGATTACTTATGGATATGAGCATGTATGTGCATAGCATGTTTTACAAAGGCATAATTCGAGTTTTCATAGTTTTGTGAGGCTAGATGGTACTTACTAAGCTTTATGCTTATTAGTTTGCATTTCCTTATACTGCAGATACAGATAAAGGAAAGCACTAGTAGCGGAGGCGACGGGCTTGATGCAATGTGTGTGTGGTGGTGGAGTTGGAATAAAAGTCTTCGGAACTTGCAAAGCATAGAAAGTCTTTATTATGCTCCTTTAGTTATTCCGCAATAAATTATGTGAACCATGTATGAATTTAATTAGACTTGTATTCGTGGTGCCTAGTATGCTTGAAGTAGTTTACTTACCTGACTTCATATTGGTTTTGTGAATGCTTGAATGTCATGAGTTACTACTTGTAATATGGTAATTTAGATCCATGCTTAAGCTTTAGAGATAAGAACTTGACATTTTGGATTTACATGCTAAATACATAGGATATGCTTGTTTTAAGATATATGCACCATATAGAATGACATGTAGTGGCTAAGAATGCCCTTAGACATGAATAATGAATGGTTTCAATAAGAAGTTGATACGAACTTGGCACGTTTATGTTCATGCTTATACATGTCGTTTTTGTGATTTCTAAGTTGCTATACATGCTAGAAACCCTCCAAAAACTTGAAATAAATGCCCTAGAATAACTGTGGAACTCTATTTATGTCGTTATGCTTGTTGGCTACGAATTTGGTACATTGTAGCTCAAGTTTGATAAGTTGTGGAAATTTGAAATTGGGAGTTTCTGCACTACCAGTCGACTGGTTCAGTACCAGTCGACTGGTTCAGTACCAGTCGACTAGTACTATGTACAACGAAAGGGGTGTAGAGCAGCTGGTTAGTGCTTAGCCATACAATGCAGAGGTCGGGGGATCAAATCCTGGCCAAGCTAATAACATTAAAGTTTTTATTTTAATTTCACTTGTTAGTACTTCCAACATGTTTATAAGTTACCGCAGCATGCTTAAGTTATAAATTGTTAGTTCAGTACACATTTAAAAATAATTAGGAGAATAAGAATTTTTTTAAAATTCTTCCAGTTGGTTTAGCATTATAAGAAATCATTAATTAGTCAGTTAGTCAGTTAGTTAGTAGTGATCCGCCTTGAAGCTTAGTACCAGAAGGCGGGTCGTTACATGTTGGAACTTGGATGGCTAGAGAGGGGGGGGGGGTGAATGTAGCCAGACACAAAACTTCTTTCGCTTTTAGGATTTCTGCACTTGAATGTTAGTAGTGTTAGTGATATGAGAAAAGTGTCCTAAGGCAATCGCCTTATGATTGTAATCATTTATTTTAATAAATGAAATTCACTATCTGAGTATACATGTTTATGTATTTGATTGAGATCTTAAACACATTTACTGAATGTCTGCAATATAATTCACAGCATGAGAGAATTTGTGATGAATTCACAACTAGTGATTATCTCTACATGTGCAATTGTGAAGTATTGAAATTGTCCCTAGTCGATGAATTGATAAATACGGACACTATCAATTCTATTGAGACTAGCATGGGTTATTCTCTAATCAGTTGATTCTCACTGGCAGGTGACATTGGGATGTCCGGAGATAATCATGAATGCTAGTTAAGGGAACTAGTTCATTGGAGTGACTGGCTGTAAAACTTCATATGGTAGTTTACATATAGACATATCAGTGAAGTTCTTACTGCAGCTTAAGTGCGATGTTCCTTTGACTCGCGGTGTTCAAGTCATCTTGGTCATGGAGACTTATACTTTGACATCTTAAGCAAGCATCTCCAAGGAGGTGTGGACCCAGGATGATTGGGTATAAGCCGAAGTACCCGAAGATGTTTGAACAACCTACAAAGGATTCACCACTCCTTGCGAGGAGATGTATACCCAAGGCCTATCGTCGGATTGTTACTCGAAGCCTCTGGCTAGAGCATGACATGTTCGGAGTATGAATCTCTTAGATACATGAGAGTAATTAGAATCCGTAGGACGAGAAAACGTTACTTGGGCTAGGTGTGACGCAGTCAGCCTAGTGGGGACTGACACACATAGACCATGTCCTGAACCAAGTGGGTATAAGATGGTGAAGGGAATGGGGCACGATTCATTATAGCTACTGAAGGGTTTCAGAATTGTTTCTGAGGTCAACCGTTGATCTTTCGATTAATTGGGGATCATGATGTACTACTAGGTGTCACTCATGATCGTTCTATAATTGGTTAATTATAGATGGCCAACATAAATCGAAAGCCTATTTAGTCACACGCACTACGAGTAATTCGAGGGATTTAAAATGAGTTGAAAATTGAATTTTCCAATCAAGAGAGATTAGGTTTGGTTGAGCCAAACGATAAGTCGAATCTAAATTTTTCAGAGACGCATCGGAAGTGTAAAATGGCTAAGTCTTTTGAAGACTTAATAAATGAATTAAATGAGTTTAATTCATTGGGGCGTGACCTGGATGGGCCGGCCAAAGAGGGTCCCCACCCTCTTTGCTTGGCCGGCCACAACAAAGGGAGGGAACCAAATTGTTTGGTTCAATTTATAAAATAAATCAAGTGTGGTTTGTTTTATAAAATTATGGATGATATACATTTTTTATATAAACCAAGGTTTGGTTTATTTTTCATGGAAATTAAAATGAACCATGGATTGGTTTATTTTATTTTATAAAATCAATCATGGATTGATTTACCATGATAAAGAAATTTATATAAAGAAATTTATATAAAGAAATTTATTTTTCATGGAAATTAAAATGAACCATGGATTGGTTTATTTTATTTTATAAAATCAATCATGGATTGATTTACCATGATATAGAAATTTATATAAAGAAATTTATATGATAAATTTCTTATGAAAATTTATTCCATAAAAAGAGACTTGGTTGATTTTTAACATGAATTAAAATATGATTTTAACCATGATATAAAATCAAGACTTGGCATGATGGAATAAGTCATAGAAAATTTATATGATAAATTTCTTATGAAAATTTATTCCATAAGAAAAAAGTGTTGGATCGAGAAATGCGAGAGAGGGGGGGGGGGTGAATGTCGCAAATCGTTCGGATTTAGAAAGAGTAAGTGCGCAGCGGAAATAAGACACAAAAACAATGCTAACAAGGTCGTTTTACTTGGTTCGGAGCCTGTGTCGACTCCTACTCCAAGGCCCACGGTCGTTGACCGTTTTTTGCGGGCAATTCTATACGTTCGAGAAAGTTTACAATACAATGTATTACAGAATCAGAGTAGTAAACTTAATCAAGCTCTTCGTTACCGACGTCCGGTGTAGATTGAAGTGTTGGAGCAGCAGGACGTCGTCAGCTCGAGTTGGAAGAGTTCTGGAGCATGTCGTGGAAGCAGAAGAGCGTGGAAGCGTCGCAATAATTGATGCTCTGAAGAAGGAGGTCGAGGGCCCTTTATATAGGGCCTAGGGGCGCCTTGGTCGACGGGGGCGCCCCCACGTGGCAGCAGATCCGGTTGTAGCTCGGTCGCCGTCTGATCCCCTTATCCTCGGGATCCGGTTTGACCGGGGCGCCCGGTTTGACCGGTCAAAACCTCATCTCCTCAGCTTCGCAGGGATGCGCTTCGGCAGCTGGCAGTGGGGGCGCCCGAGACACGCGGGGCGCCCGTGACAAGCGGGGCGAAGCGCGTTGAGGACTTCGGCAGCTGGCAGTGGGGGCGCCCGAGACACGCGGGGCGCCCGCGACAAGCGGGGCGAAGCGCGTTAAGGTTCTTACAGACTTGGGTTGACCTTGGGGGCGCCCTGGTCGTCCGGGGCGCCCTGCTCAGCTTCTGCCTCACTCCTTCGAGGCTCTCTGAGCTGCAGATACTCAGTCCTTCGATCCTGCATCCAGGGTTAGTCCAAATAACAATTATATTTTATACAGCCTTAGCTGTCTTGGTTCTGACTTTGGTCTCCAAAATGGAGCCCTAGGTCGAACCGACGCCTAATGTTCCCTCAAGGGGAACACGTCCTCACCTACTCCTCTCGGGAGAGTTTACCTGGTGCCAACCGGATCCTCCAGTTGGACTTTTGCCCGGCAGTCCTTCGCCAGGTCTTGAGTTACCAAGCTGCCCTTCGCTTGGTGCCTAGCTGCCCTTCGCTAGGTCTTTTCTTCTGGCAGTCCTTCACCAGCCTAGCAGTCCTTCGCTAGGTCTTTTCTTCTGGCAGTCCTTCGCCAGTGCCTAGCAGTCCTTTGCTAGGGCTTCTGCTGTCTGGCAGTCCTTCGCCAGTGCCTAGCATTCCTTCGCTAGGGATTTTCTTCTGGCAGTCCTTCGCCAGGACCTAGCAATCCTTCGCTAGGGCTTTTCCATTCTGGCAGTCCTTCGCCAGGGCCTAGCTGTCCTTCGCTAGGACTTTTCTTCTGGCAGCCCTTCGCCAGGGCCTAGCAGTCCTTCGCTAGGGCTTTTCCTGTACACTCAAGTAGCATTGTTAGATAACAAACAACTCTTAACTTTGAATCCTTTGCCAATATCAAAACAAGGTTCGATCTGATTCTTCCTGCACCAACAAAAAGAGACTTGGTGGTTGAGAGGCCACTATATAAAGGACCCAAGGCAAGGCTTGGAATTCATTCGAAATCAATCCAAGTATTCTTGCTTGGGCTCTCTCCCTCTCCTCCCTTCTTCCTCTTGGCCGGCCACAAGCCTCTCCCCCTTTCTTCTTGGCGTGAGCACAAGGAGAAGCACCGAGGCGATGAAGTTCTTCCGTTGGGATGATCTTCCTCTCCGGCCATCATCACCTTGGGATTGGGCGCATGCCATCTTCCTCCTCGCCGGAATTGCGATTCCGGCCAACCTTGGTGGTGAGTTTTTCCGAAGTGATTACTTCTCTCTTAGTTATTCTTGTCGTGTCATTGGAGGATCTAGTAGTTCTTGTCGACACGAGACTCGTGGCTTTGCGAAGTCATCCCGAAGAAAACTCGACGTGGACGCGAATAGAGGCGGAGCTTCCAAGGGACGCTTACGGTTGGATCTCGTCCCTTTCTTCGAGTTATGCGAGGTAACAAGTAAATTAGTTTACGTTTCCAATTTTTTTTTTTAAATATATGATCATGTCTACACAACATAAGGTTGCATGCTTAGATGTGTGGTTAAATAATTTGAGAAATTATTTATGCTAAACCTTCCGCTGCACGTAATTAATTTTAAAATTACGAACCCACATCCATGTCAACATGCACCCGGTCCCAACAAGTAGCACAGTGGAAGCAAGAACAAAACAGAGTATAAATGCAGAAATGGAAAGCAAACTACAAACGCTTACAAGGGTCGTTTACAAGGTTCGGGGATAACTTGCCCCTACTCCTTGGCGCGCCCTTAAGGTGGGCGATCCCTTGATCGTCGGTAGATCAAGCCCCGGAAAATCCGGATAGAATGCAACCTCCTTCTCAGTGGAGTAACCTCTCCACAGCGTTTTAAGATGAATGAAGTATTAAGTACAAGAAACACAAGAAGAAGCCTTACGAAACACTTAGAACCACAAGAACACAAGCAAACTTCTCACCGAGCTCACCTCAGCACAGATCTCACGCAAGAACTCCCTTCTTCGTGTCTTCTTGCTGATGGACTCGCCAAGCCTCTTGTTTCTTCTTCCCAAGTGCTCAAGTAGCAGCAGGTTGCTCAAGATTCACTAAGGATGTGTTCTTAATATATGGAGAAGGTGATATGGTAATACGTGGGTATACAGATGCCAGTTTCCAGACAGATAAGGACGACTCCAAATCTCAGTCCGGATACGTATTTATTTTGAATGGAGGCGCAATAAGTTGGAAGAGTTCCAAGCAAGACACTGTAGCGGATTCTACCATGGAAGCGGAATATATTGCAGCTTCGGAAGCAACAAAGGAAGCAGTCTGGATCAAGAAGTTTGTCTCAGAACTTGGTGTGGTTCCAACCATTGATGAAGCAATACCGGTTTATTGCGACAACAATGGAGCTATTGCACAAGCAAAAGAACCAAGGTCTCATCAGCGATCCAAACATGTGCTTCGCCACTATCATCTGATTAGAGAGATAAGTAGGAATGATATACAAATTGAGAAAACTCCCACTGAAAGGAATTTAGCGGATCCTTTAACTAAGGCCTTGCCTCAAAGCAAGTTTGAGGGTCATGTTAGAGCCTGTGGTATTGGGTACCGTAGCGATTGACATTAGGCCAAGTGGGAGTTTGTTAGTGATATGAGAGAAGTGTCCTAAGGCAATCGCCTTATGATTGTAATCATTTATTTTAATAAATGAATATTCACAATTTGAGTATACATGTTTGTGTATTTGATTGAGATCTTAAACTCATTTACTGAATGCCCGCAATACAATTCACAGCATAAGAGAATTTGTGATGAATTTACAACTAGTGATTATCTCTATATGTGCAATTGTGAAGTATTGAAATTGTCCCTAGTCGATGAATTGATAAATACGGACACTATCAATTCTGTTGAGACTAGCATGGGTTATTCTCTAATCAGCTGATTCTCACTAGCTGGTGACATTGAGATGTCCGGAGATAAACATGAATGCTAGTTAAGGGAACTAGTTCATTGGAGTGACTAGCTGTAAAACTTCATATGGTAATCTACATATAGATATGTCAGTGAAGTTCTTACTGCAGCTTAAGTGCGATGTTCCTTTGACTTGCGGTGTTCAAGTCATCTTGGTCATGGAGACTTATACATTGACATCTTAAGCAAGCATCTCCAAGGAGGTGTGGATCCAGGATGATTGGGTATAAGCCGAAGTGCCCGAAGATGTTTGAACAACCTACATAGGATTCACAACTCCTTGCGAGGAGATGTATACCCAAGGCCTCTGGCCAGAGCATGACATATTCAGAGTATGAGTCTCTTAAATACATGAGAGTAATTAGAATCCGTAGGACGAGAAAACGTTACTTGGGCTATGTGTGACGTAGTCAGCCTAGTGGGGACTGACACACATAGACCATGTCCTTAACCAAGTGGGTATAAGATGGTGAAGGGAATGGGGCACGATTCATTATAGCTGCTGAAGGGTTTCGGAATTATTTCTGAGGTCAACCATTGATCTTTCGATTAATTAGGGATCATGATGTACTACTAGGTGCCACTCATGATCGTTCTATAATTGATTAATTATAGATGACCAACATAAATCGAAAGCCTATTTAGTCACACGCACTACGAGTAATCCGAGGGATTTAAAACGAGTTGAAAATTAGATTTTCCAATCAAGAGAGATTAAGTTTGGTTGAGCCAAACGATAAGTCGAATCTGAATTTTTTCAGAGACGCATCGGAAGTGTAAAATGACTAAGTCTTTTGAAGACTTAATAGATGAATTAAATAAGTTTAATTCATTGGGGCTTAATTATAGATGACCTACATAAATCGAAAGCCTATTTAGTCACACGCACTACGAGTAATTCGAGGGATTTAAAACGAGTCGAAAATTAGATTTTCCAATCAAGAGAGATTAAGTTTGGTTGAGCCAAACGATAAGTCGAATCTGAATTTTTTCAGAGACGCATCGGAAGTGTAAAATGACTAAGTCTTTTGAAGACTTAATAGATGAATTAAATAAGTTTAATTCATTGGGGCTTGGCTTGGATGGGCCGGCCAAAGAGGGGCTCCATCCTATTTGCTTGGCCGACCACAAAAAAGGGAGAGAACCAAGTTTTGGTTAAATTTATAAAATAAACCAAGTGTGGTTTGTTTTATAAAATTATGGATGATATAAATTTTTATATAATAAACCAAAGTTTTGTTTATTTTTCAAGGAAATTAAAATGAACCATGGATTGGTTTATAAAATCAATCATGGATTGATTTACCATGATAAGGAAATTTATTCCATAGGAGAGAAGAGACTTGATTGATTTTTTTATCATGAATTAAAATATGATTTTAACCATGATATAAAATCAAACTTGGCATGATGGAATAAGTTATTCCATATTTGAGAGGCTTGATGGTTGAGAGGCCACTATATAAAGGACCCAAGGCAAGGCTTGGGTGATAATTATAGAGATGAAGGCATAGGCTCTCTCCCTCTCTTTCTCTCCTTCTCTTCTCCCCTTCTTGCCGTGCGCCAACCAACCCCAAGAAGGAGCACCAGCCGGCCATCCTTTTGTGGTTAGTCTTCCGACTTCTCTCTTGATTTTTCTCATCGCGTTCTCGGAGAATCTAGTAGATCTCGAGAACACGAAACTCCTGGCTTTGCGAAGTCATCCCAAAGATACTCGGCGTGGACGCAAATAGAGGCGGAGCTTCCAAGGGACGCTTACGGTTGGATCTCGTCCCTTCCTTCGAGTTACGCGAGGTAATACATAAATTAGTTTATGTTTCTGCAAAATTTTAAATATATGATCATGTCTACACAAGATAAAATTGCATGCTTAGATGTGTGGTTAAATGATTTAGAGAAATTATTTATGCCAAACCTTCCGCTGCACGTAATTAATTTTGAAATTACGAACCCGCATCCATGTCAACATGCACCCGATCTGAACAGTGGTATCAGAGCCGAGGTTTGTGTTCGACATAATCATATAATTATTTTACAGAAAGCTTTATCATGATCTCAATTTTTGAAAATTTTCAATTATGGAAACTTTCCAATTATGGTAAATTTTCGATTTAGGAATTTCAAAGTTTGAAAATCCTCATGAAATTTCGCAAACTTTTAAAATATCTCTGTTTCTGAAATTTTATGATAAATGTGAAAACTTTTCAATTTTGGAAAAATGTAAGTTTTCTTTGTACCAGAAACTTACAATTATTTTGAAAACCTTTTATTTTTGGAAACTTTGCTTTTATGGAAAGCTCGCAATTTTGGGCACTTTCTTTCAAGAACGTCTAGACAAATTATGGGAATATTAATTGACATTTAAATTTATAATTGGAAATTAAATTATTTACAAAATTCTTTATTTTTGATTGAGCCTCGGGGAGCCGTCCAATTTAAAATTAGTTGTTATAATTAAATTTCCTAAATTGAATTTAAGCTGTCAAATGTTTAATTTGGATTGAGGCTCGGGGAGCTGTCCAAATTAAGTTATTGATATTAATTTTTCATAAATAAAATATGTGATCAAATCTTGAAAATTTTTGAGGTGATTCTCAAACGATAATTTCCTTATTTGATTTATGAGGTGATGCTCTTACATATTATTATCTCCAAAATTAATTAGGAAAATTGTTTCCTATAGAGTATATTTCCTTAAATAAGATTTTCATAAAAATAATATGTGGTTGAATTAAGGGAATCTGTCTCTTAATTTAATAAGATTTGATTTAGAGAAATCAAAGACTTAAACATATTATTTCCGAAATTAATTATGATAATTCAGGAAATTATTTTCCAAAATAATTTCTTGAATAAAGTATGAAATTAGAATTAGGAAATCCGGTTCCTAATTCAATTAATGAGACTTGATAAATTAAGTCACATACATACTTTATTAAGGAAATCGTTAGAACATGACATAATTATATGTCATGAATGTGCATAAAAGAAAGAATGAGACCCAAAACCCCTTACAAAATATTAAGGCCAACACTTTCCATTAATATGGTTAGAATCGGAGTTTTGTTTCTCGATTGGGTTGATGGACACATCCATGCCCGGCTTGAACCTCAACATGTTCAAACCATGGAATTAGTTTATGATTAATATAGTTGGAGTCAGAGGTCAATCCTTAGTTTTGATTGTTGGACACATCCAAGCCTGACTAAACGATTGAATGAGCTCCAACCATATTAAAACTATTTCTTGATTAATGGGTCAGCCTTAAGCTTGGAGCATCGATTTGTTGTGCCACAGCCAAGGTCGATGTAAAGAGAGGTGCAGTTGGGTGCTATGTATATTGTTGCATACTTGTTAATGAGTTAACAACCCAATGATTTATGCAATCATTCAATTAGTTGATAGCATAATGTGATAGTTACATATGTATAATATGTAATCGGTATAATTACCTACCTTCATATCTAAGAATAACTTAATGGACTCAAGTCATGGTTGTTCTTATCTATGGTTGAATATCAACCTATTTGGAGATGTTCCTACGATCTCCCGAATTGATAAAAAGGGTTATTCAATTCGAAAAATAAATAGGATCTAATTAATATATATTGATGCATTCTTTATCATTCTCATCACATAACCTCAATTTGTATTTCTAGGATAATCACCTGATCATGTCTTCTCTGAATTTGCGTTCTATTTTGGACACCAATAAGCTGACTGGGCCAAACTTCATGGACTGGCTTCGAAACCTGAGGATAGTCCTCACGGCAGAAAATCTTGCTTATGTCCTTGAAGAACAACTTCCCAACCATCCTCCTGAAGATGCAACTCCAGACCAGTTAGTGGCCTATCAAAAACATGTGGCCGATTCTGAACTTGCGAGTTGCATCATGCTGGCTGCTATGGTACCTGAGCTACAAAAGCAGAATGAGAATATGGATGCTTATACCATCGTCTTCCATCTTCATGAGCTATTTGACGAGCAGACGAGATCCGAAAGGTTTGAGGTCTCCAGACTCCTCTTCACCTCTAAGATGCAGGAAGACACTTCTGTTTCACAGTTTGTGTTGAAGATGTTGGGGTACATTGAGCAACTAGGCACACTCGGATTTGCAATGGATCACGAACTAAGTATTGACTTAATTCTGCATTGTTTGCCCAAGACTTACTCACAGTTTGTGATGAACTATCGGATGAACAAACTGGAGACTACCATTCCTGAGTTGCTTAACCTGCTGAAGACTGTAGAGCCTTCTGTAAAGCACGATCAGAATACGGTACTGTTAGTTGGTTCCTCAAAGAAAGGCTCTAAGAGGAAGCCCAAGAACAAAATAAGGGAAGGAAGAAAAAGGCCAAAAAGATTGAAAAGGCACCAAAAGGCACTTGCCATCACTGCGACAAGGACGAACACTGGCAAAGAAACTGCAAGGTTTATCTTGAGTCCTTGAAGAAGAAGGCATCCGATGCCCCATCCTCTTCAGGTATCTTCGTTATTGAATGTCACTCTATTTCCTCGGACACCTGGGTACTTGATACAGGGTGTAGCTCACATATATGTAATGACATACAGGGGCTAAGGAATAGAAGAAGACTCGTCAAGGGAGAAGCGAATTTGCGAGTTGGAAATGGAGCAAAGATTACTGCTGTTGCCATCGGAACATATTTGCTAAAGCTCCCTACTGGACTTGTCTTAGAATTGGATAATTATTATGTTGGGACCGGTAGACGAGCTAGAGAGGGGTGATTATCTCTGATTTGCTTGTAGATGATTTGTCGCGGCAGAAGACTCGAGCAAACGCTAACACAAAGGATTTACTTGGTATCCACCCCGGCCGGGTGACTAATCCAAGGATCCACTCTCCTCACTCTCTCATACACTATGAAAGCTCTCCTTCTTGAGGTGGAGAAACCTCTTACAAGCTTACAAGAAGATACAACAAGATTTCAAAGCAAAACACAAATGAAATCTTACAAGATTTACAATGAATAAGCTCTCTTTGCTTTCCTTGCTATCTTCAAGCTTGTGATTGCCTCTAGAACCTTGGAAATGCAGCAGCAATATCCTCCAAGGCTTCCCTTGAGATGACACTAATGAAGGAGAAGAAGGGGAGAAGTGTTGTGGCTCAAAAACTGCGTTAAAACCCTTATACCCGACGCCTAGGGTTTCTGGATCGATTACCCAATCGATTACCACGTCAGATCTAGCCGTTCAACGGCTAGTTTTGAACCGTAATCGATTAGCCAATCGATTACGAGTGTCTTGAATCGATTACCCAATCGATTCAGAACCCTTCTGTTCTCTCGCACAAACTGCCCTAATCGATTAGTCAATCGATTACCGACACCCTGAATCAATTACCCAATCGATTCAGGACCCTTCTGTTCTCTCGCGCAAACTGCCCTAATCGATCAACTGATCGATTTACCCAATCGATTACCCAATCGATTGAGTCCGACCTAACTTGTTTTCACAAGCCTAGGATCCCCTACCAAGTGTCCGGTCAACCCCTTTGACCAACCTGGATTTCTACTGCCTAGCTCCAAGCTCGGACTTAACCTGGTTCCAAATCAGATTCGCCTAACCCTCGAGTTAGGTCTAGTCTCTCGGTAGACTTCCACCTTGCCAGCATGCGATCTCCCTGTAACGCCTGCCCTTATATCTACTCTCGGGGCAGGGTCACGTACTAACATCCGTATAAAATTTTTTCAATCAAGCATTCCATTTGTTCTTGGTGAAATATTATGAATTCATGAATTTTATCATTATTATGAAATTTCATGGTGGGTTTGGCATAATGGGCTTGGATGTGGATTAGTGCAAAATATAATAAAAAGAAGAGGTGGAAAGGAGGAAGCAAGGATTTGAACCTTGAACCTCCTAGTTGCACTCTCCATGTCTTAACCACTACACCAAGCATTGTTTCTTGTTGAGAGAATAAGAAACATGCTTGTTAAGCGGGTAATAGGGAAGAGACATGTCTTTTCATGAGAAAAGTATAAATAAGAGAGGGAAGAGGTGTGAGTAACGTCCTCTTCTTCTTCCTTTTCTCTTTCCCACCGAAATTCCTTCTTCTCCTCTCCTCTTTTCCATTTTTTGAAAAGTGCTCCCTAGGGTTCTAACCCTAGGGGATTGGAAGGAAGAAGGCTCTTGCCCTCTATTAGGGCCAAGGAGTCTAGAGACGAAAGAGTAAGAGGAACCTTCACTTCTCCTTCAACCAAGGGTACCCTAAGGGACTTAAAGAAGTAGAATCTCAAGCGAAAGGATGTAAGTATCCCCTCGCCTGCAGTGTAATCGTTATTGTTTGATTTGTATGTTCTACTTGTTGTTGTTTTTGGAAAAGGGAACCTTCTTCCCTTGTGCACCATTCGGCCACCCCCAAGAAGGAGGTCTTGGTTACTTCTTGTTGCATGAGGAGACCCCTAGGAACTTAGGGTATGAATATATGTTGTTCCCCATCATGTTATGATAAGAAAAAGTAGGGTTATCCACCCTACAAGTTTCGGCCAAGAGGGAATAGGCTAGGGCTTTTGGGTTGCTTGCTATCCTATGATGTACCCATGATTAGTAGTGTAGGTAAAGTACTTGTGTAAATATTTGTGTGAATATTTGAAGTCAAAAACCTAGCCTACCCTACCCTACAATGTTTCGGGCAACCCTAGGTGGATTAGGGTTTAAGATTGTATGATTTTCCCTATGATATATCCATGCTAAATAATATAGGCAAGGTGTTTGTGTAAATGCTTGTGTGGATATTTGAAGTCAAAAACCTAGCCTAGCCATCCTACAAGTTTCGGCCAACAATAGTTTAGGGTTAGGGTTGCTTGATTTTATTCCCATGATGCATGCTATATATGATATGTGATGATTGTATGGGATGTACCCTATGAGATATGCTTAGGATTGCTATGATGATATGTATGTACAAGTGGTGTTTAAATGGAATATTGATTTGGAAACTAAATATCCCTAGCATGTGATATTCGGCCAAGCATGAAATATTAGGTTTATAAAGGTTAAATTATCCCATGTGATATGATTATGTTAGTGAGATGATATGTGAATGCATGTGATGAACAAATGGAATGCTTGATTGGAAGAACTTGGACTTCCCTAGCCATGACATTCGGCCAACCCTAGATTAGGGTTAAGGTTGCTTGATTTTCTCCCATAGTGCATGCTATAGTATGATACATGATATATAGATATATGTGGGATGTTGGTAGGGGATGTTTTGATGTCAAAAACCTAATCTACCCCTACCCTTGAGTTTCGGCCAAAACCCTAGTTTTAGGGTTAGGAACCATTTGATTTACCCATGAAGCATGCTACCACTTCCTATGATATGAATATGATTTATGTGATCAACCTTGTCATATATAAGATATGTTTAAAGGGGTTGAATTATGATCTATGTATGAGCATGCCTTATAGCCCCTGGGGGGCACCTTTATGAAATGCATGTGATGTGTATAATAAGATGCTTGAAAGGATACTTCATTAAGTATGGGATCAAGAGCACCCCTTATGTTGTGTGGTGTGTCCCTAAGGGATCATGAGCACCCTTGAAGAGTGGTGTGTCCCTTGAGATTGAATGTGGAAGTACTCCTTAGCATATATGTAAAAGCATGTAAAGTATTTTACTTTATGAATGGGCTTGTACCGGACCGAAGTATGGGTCCAAGGGATGGGCACCTTAAGAACGCCCCGGTTCTGGACTACCGACTATGCTGTCCACGGTTCTGGCACTACCGTAGCTGTGCAACAGGGATGGGCACCTTAAGAACGCCCCGGTTCTGGGACTACCGTAGCTGTCCTTACCCTAGTAGGTCGGGGCTCGCTACCTCGTATCTACCTAGGGATGCGCGCTTATGATGTACATATGTGGTACAAACCGGGGACCCCCAATGATGATATGATGATGTTTAAGTATTTAAAAGTATGATTTTAAAAGTTAAGCATCCTTATGTATATGCATTCCATACTTTATGCTGGATGCTTAGAAACTTTAATGTTTAGTATGCTATGATGAACTCATGCTTATGTCTTGTTATGTGTACATGTTGTATGCTTTCGTATGGATTTTGCGAGTAGGACAGGATCCTTACTAAGCATTTGTGCTTACTAGTTTATGTGTTGTCTTATGCTGCAGATAAAGGTAATGGACACTTAAACTAGAGGAAGAGGCAGGTGGGCTGAAGATGTGTGGGGTGGTGGCTCGGGAAATAAAGATCTTCATATCTACAATATTATGCTTATGTTAACATTTCTTTAGTAATGAATGTTACACTTGGATTACTCATATACTTGATTATATTATGAGTTGAACCTATCATGTTATAGGTTAGTTTTGAACAAGCATGCTTAGTACTTTGTTATTAGTACTTTAAGAAGAAAAAATTTTATACGGATGTTAGTACGTGGCCCTGCCCCGAGAGTAGATATAAGGGCAGGCGTTACAAGTTGGTAGACCCAACTTGGGTCTGGACCAGTTATGATGGTATGCTTATGATATGATATTCAAAGGAAATGTTTGATTGGATTCCTTAGCATGTAACATTTGGCCAAGGCATGAAACATGAGGTTGTGAAGGACAACTTACCCTATGAGATTATGATTGTGTTTAGTAAGATCATATGCCTATATATGTGTTGATTGTATGAGATGTACCCTAGGAGATATGCTTATGTGATAGATTTCATGGTGGGTACGCTTCATGTTTGATTATACTTGAATTCATGTTTCTCAACATATGTTATCATGAAATATTATGAATTCATTAATATGAAATGTGATAGAATTCATGAAATATTATCATGAAATATTATGAATTCATGAATTTTATCATTATTATGAAATTTCATGGTGGGTTTGGCATAATGGGCTTGGATGTGGATTAGTACAAAATATAATAAAAAGAAGAGGTGGAAAGGAGGAAGCAAGGATTTAAACCTTGAACCTCCTAATTGCACTCTCCATGCCTTAACCACTACACCAAGCATTGTTTCTTGTTGAGAGAATAAGAAACATGCTTGTTAAGTGTGTAAGAGTGAAGAGACATGTCTTTTCATGAGAAAAGTATAAATAAGGGGAAGTTGGAGTAACTTCCTTCTCTTCTCTTCTTCTTCCTCTTCACTCTTCCCCACCGAGACCCTCTCCCCTCTCCTTCTCATTTTCGAAAATCAAGTCTAGGGTTCTAGCCCTAGAAAAGTTGGAAGGAAGAAGACCTTTGAAGGTTCTTGCCACTACTAAGTCTAAGGAGCCCTAGAGAAGATTCGGAAAGGATTTTCACTTGCCCTACAAATCTAGGGTACCCTACGGAGTAAGAGAAAGAGAAATCCAAGCGAAAGGAGGTAAGTATCCTCTCGCCTGTGGCATAATTGTTGTTGAATGTTTGTTTGTTTCATTCTTTTGCAAGATCACAAGGACCCTCCTTGATGAAGGTTTCGGCCACCCCAAGTAAGGGGTCCAAGAAAAGAGTTTTTGGCCAAACCTTGATACATGCTAGTACTCATAGGGACTTTAGACTCATATGTGTGTTTTCCAAATTTTTGGAAGGACAAAAAAACTAGGGTTTGGTACCCTACAAGTTTCGGCCACCCTTATGGTGGAGGCCAAGTAAAGTTTTCTTTTATCAATCCTTGATACATGCTAGTGCCCTAGGGATTCTATACACATGTGTGGTGTTTCCAAATTTTTAGGAGAACAAAAATTAGGGTTTTAGCCACCCTACAACTTTCGGCCAAAGGGGATTAAATTGGGACTTTGGGTGGGTTTGTTATCCTAGGATGAGTAAATGGTTAGTAGTGTAGGTAAGGTGCTTGGATAAATATTTGTGTGAAGATGCAGATTCCAAAACCTTAGCGTTCCTACCCTACACTATTCGGCCAAGGCTTGAACATTAGGGTTTAGGAAGGTGGAATTATTTTATGTGATGTGTATGTGAAATGATATGAGATGTATATGCATGAGATGATTAAATGAGATGTTTGATTGAAATATGATGCATGTACGAATTATGAGGCATGTATGAAATATGATGAACATTAGGGTTTAGGAAGGTGGAATTATTTTATGTGATGTGTATGTGAAATGATATGAGATGTATATGCACGAGATGATTAAATGAGATGTTTGATTGAAATATGATGCATGTACGAATTATGAGGCATGTATGAAATATGATGAACATGTGAACATGTATGACATATGATGTATGTATGAACATGTATAAAATATGATGAATGTATGAACATGTATGAAAACATGGTGCATGTATGCATGAAATGTGATGTATGAACATGGATGACATGTGATGTATGAACATGGATGACATATGATGTATGAACATGATGTGTTGATAATATGCTTAAAAAGGGTTACTCTATTGAAACTGGGATCAAGAGCACCCGAATGTGTGGTGTGTCCCTAAGGGATCAAGAGCACCCGAATGTGTGGTGTGTCCCTTTGAGAAGTGATTAAGAGTACCTTTAGGCATATACATATATGAGTAATTGCATGATAAATTACTTTACTTTGAAAGTTGCGTACCCGACTCGGAAGGGGGTCGTTAAACAAATCCAATGTGCATGTTAAGGTCATGGCATTGGTAGGACGGAAGGGTCCTGCTCTAATTAGATTGGTGGCTCGCTACCCCAATTTATTAGGGAACGCGCATGATGTGGTACGACAACTGGGCCCTAGATGATGATATGATATTTTAAAGTATCTACCATTATGGAATCTTTTGAAAAACATTTCCTATTATGATATGATCTTGTGCGGTGAAGCACTTAGAAGTATGTGAAGCAATGCTTATGATGCTTATGATGCTATCTTGATTACTGTGTACATGATATGATGTATCGATATGGATTTTGCGAGTAGGCCCGGATTCTTACTAAGCATGTTTTGCTTACTAGTTTCATGTTTTCTTATGCTGCAGATAGCGGTAAGAAACACTTGAACTGAAGGAAGAGGCAGGAGAGCTGAAGATGTGTGGGGTGGTGGCTCGGGAATAAAGATCTTCATATCTACATTATCATACTGTGTTAACATTTATTATTAATGAATGTTATACTTGAATCACTTATATACTTGATTTTATGATAAGTGAAACCTATTATGTTATAGGTTAAATAAGCATGCTTAGTACTTTGTCCTTAATACTTTAGAAAGAAAAATTTTATATGCGGATTTAGAGATTAAGTGCACGTGACCCCGCCCCGAGGGTAGATATAAGGGCGGGCGTCACAGGTTGGTATCAGAGCAGTTTTCCCCTCCACCACACACACATCAAGCTTCATCCTGCCGTTTCCAAGTAAGAGATCCTAATCTCGCTTTACTTTATTGCATGTACAGTAATGACATATATAGAGATGATTAATGCTTGCATAACAAGAAAAAGTAGCAATACGATTAAAGTATAGGGCAGGCGTTATAGGGCAGGCGTTACAAGTCCCTATGAGTACTAGCATGTATCAAGGTTTGGCCAAAAACTCTTTTCTTGGACCCCTTACTTGGGGTGGCCGAAACCTTCATCAAGGAGGGTCCTTGTGATCTTGCAAAAGAATGAAACAAACAAACATTCAACAACAATTATGCCACAGGCGAGAGGATACTTACCTCCTTTCGCTTGGATTTCTCTTTCTCTTACTCCGTAGGGTACCCTAGATTTGTAGGGCAAGTGAAAATCCTTTCCGAATCTTCTCTAGGGCTCCTTAGACTTAGTAGTGGCAATAACCTTCAAAGGTCTTCTTCCTTCCAACATTTCATTAATAATATTTCATGAATTCATATCATTTCATAATATTAATAATATTTCATGAATTCATATTATTTCATAATATTCCATAAATATTATTTCATAATATTTTTATTATTTCATATTCATGAATCCATAATATTTCATGATAATAATTCATGAATTCCATAATATTTTATATTCATGAATCCATAATATTTCATGATAATATTTCATGAATTCCATAATATTTCATATTCATGAATCCATAATATTTCATGATAATATTTCATGATCTTCCATAATAATATTTCATGAATTTCATGATATTTCATAACATTCTATATGGGAAATCAAGCATAGATTCCCTATAAATTTTCCTGAATTCATAACATTATTTACATAATATTTTCCATGAATCCAAAATATTATTCACATAATATTTCATAATGAATTCACAATATTATTCACATAATATTTCATAATGAATTCACAATATTATTCATGGTGAAATTTTGGGGTGTTACAATCCTACACATCTTATAAAAAGTTCGTCCCGAACTTTAAACAATCCCCAGGTACTCAAATCGTAAAAATTGGGGTGTTACACTCCCCGATCCATATGGACTTCACCTAGTCCCACTAGGTCTTTTCTATGCCAGCGTGCGATCTCCCCGATCCTCCTGGACTTCACCTAGTCCTACTAGGTCTTTTCCCATGCCAGCGTGCGATCTCCCCGATCCACCTGGACTTCACCTAGTCCCACTAGGTGTGTCTAGTCCCACTAGGTCTTTTCCGTCAAGCCTCCAGTCAACCTTGACCCACTTGACATCATATGATATTCAAACATCATAAGACATTAAAACATCATTATCAAACATCGAAACATTCAATCTTAAACTTACCAAGCTTACCAGACCTAAGCTCACCCGAGCCTAGTCAAACTAGGACAACCTTGACCTAATCAAGATTGCACCAACAATCTCTCCCTTTTTGATGTTTGACAATATGTTTGAGAAAACTAATCCCTATTAGCCTTTCAATCTCTCCCCCTTTGACACACATCAAAAATACTCCCTGAGAGTCTATGTGGTCAAAGGCATGCCCAATGAAAGTCCCATACCTTCCATTCGCACCCATGCTCATCCTTGAGCATTCATCAGAATGAAGATTTCACTTATCCCAAAAAAAATTGAAAAACATGCTTTTAAGGAAGACCTCCCCCTCAAAACATGCTCTAAACATCTATCATTGCACCAACAATGATTTTGGGAGTTCCTAAAACTTTAGGAAATCTCAACTTGAGGTTTTGAGATTTTGGAATTCAAAACTTGAACCAAAACCTCTCCTTAACACTATAATTTTCACCGGACCATCTCCCATTGTTGATTTCATATTGAAATTTACCCAAATGTACTAATAAAAGAATTCCAAGGGGCTAGGGATTGGTAGGTTACTCAAAAATGGGTTATTGGACTGAAAACAGACAGTTTCAGTCTCACCAATCGATTGGTGTTGGGAATCAATCGATTAAGCTGTGCCTTAATCGATCAATTGATCGATCACTGCTGACTGTAATCGATCAATGGATTAATCGATCAATGGATCGATTACGCGAGCTTCTGTGCTCGCAAAAAGTATCTACCAATTGATTGACCAATTGATTGGCTACTGTCCCAATCGATCACCTGATCGATTGAGAGTTTCTGATTTCTGAAAACAATTTCAGATTGAATTTCAGAAACTCCTAAATAATTCTACAAAATTCAAAAAATTTTGAAATTTTGTGTAGAGATTATTTATAACATATACTATCAAGGAAAAATAGTTTTCTATGAAAATAACCATTATTTCCAAAGATTGACACAAAATTAGAAACCATTGAAATATTTTAATGTTTCACTCTATTTTGTATCCAATTCATCAATGATGTGATCTATCAAAAGATAGTCTTCACCAAGGTTTTCCAACATGGTTTTGAAATAGATTTCAAAAACAATTTTCAACCATGTTCCTTGGGCTAAATGCACATGACTTGTACATTAGCTTTCCCAATGATTGGAGTTCATTTATATTCATCTTCCTAACACCTCACTTGTATCTAGTGTGTTTCCAAACACATACAAGTCAACTTATGATTTTAGTGAGATGTGAAAGTCATGTTCTCCCTAAACTAAGGGTTCATGCATTTCTACCTAGACATTATAAACTTTGATCATCCACCTAGGATGTCAATTAATGTCAATGTCCTTAATTTCAAAAAAAAATTGAATTAATGCATGATTATGACTATGACATGCATCATATAAGAATTTAAATAATATTATAACTAGATGATGCATGTATGACATGACATGTAATATTTTCATAATAAAATATGAATGATGAATTATGATGTCATGGCATGTGATAGGGCATACAAAACATGGTATAGTAGCTCAAAAGAAAATACCTAGATTTCCTATCTAAGTATCAATAACTCATCACTAAGCCATTGATAATCCTAGCTTTGCCCCTAATTTCCAAGATAATGCCAAAACTCCCCAACTTGGCTTATCTTTGGATTCTAACCTAGTTGTGCCAATTTTTATTTGAGTTCAATCTTTCAAAAATATGGTTTGGCACAAATTTTACTCCTCCTAAAGTAAACAATTGATTCCTTCATTTTCAAGGCTAATAACTCCTTGAAAATGTCCCAAAGTGCCAACTTCATCAAGGTTAGGTTAACTACCCTTCCAATTTGAGTTGACACTCCCTAGACCTATCTAGGGTGTGGCAAATACACTCTTAGGAATCCAAAATCTATTGGTGCTGCTTGGGTGTTCTAGGTATTCACTAGGGATAACTTCCCTTGATACTTTCCTAATGACTTTTCTAGGTTTTCCCGAAGCCTTAGTCATGTTAGTCTTGTCTTGGTTAACTCTAGGGATGGCTTCCCTTGTGGCCTTGACTTGACTTCTTGACCTAGATTGAGTTCCATACCTATATGGAACTCTATGGTAGGATGGACCATCATCCTTGGTTTTAAGTTTGTATCCCAAACCTTTCTTACTCCTAGAGGGTCCTTGACTTCCTAAATCTAGATTTTGAACTTTTGATCCCTTAAATAGATTTTCTATTTTCTTAAGGGATTTTTCTAATTTATCAAGTTTTGACCTCAAAACTTGATTTTCAACCATTACCTCATCAAGGATTGGTTTTCTAATATAGCCTTGGTAATTTTTCTTTTTGGCCTTATTTTGGATAGGTCTACCATTAAATGATCTAACACCTTCCCTATCCTTAGGTGTGGTGGACCTAACATGGAGAGCTCTATATTTTTCTTTAGGTTTTTCATACCTCCTATTTTCATGATAAATATCATTGAAATGATAATAATTATTTCTAGCATGCATATTATCATGATGAAGATAAGTACCATTACCTAATGCTACCTTAGTCTTGACTTTGGAGGCTCCCCCTTGATTTGAGCTCCTCCTTTTAGCCTTGGTCGGATCCTTCCCCTTTGGACATTGATTCCGATAATGCCCCTTTTGCTTGCATGAGAAGCACACAATGTGCTTCTTATCCTTCTTTACTTTGGGGTCGTCTTCCTTTGGCTTCTCCTTGGTCTTGGGTGCCACTTGCACCTTCTTCTTGACCAATTTGGGACACTTACTCTTATAGTGTCCTTTTCCCCTACACTCAAAGCAAATGATATGATCTTTATTTTTACAAATTGAAATGTTTATACCTTTGCTTGTAGGGGTGACACTTTCTTCCTCTTCATTGACATTGGAAAATGATGTTGAAACCTCTTCTTGTTCCGGCGTCAATGTCAAATTTTGCTCCTCTTCAACCCTTGAAGTGGAGGCTTCTTGAGCTTCATCTTTGGATGATGAGCACCTCTCAACTTCCGAATCTTCTTCCTCCGATGAATCTCCCTCTTCGGATTTGTCTTGAATTTGTACAGTGGAGGGATCTTCATGAAGCCTTGCCAATTTGCTCTAAAGCTCTTTGGCATCTTGAAATTCCCCAATTTTGTCCAAGATGGTGCTTGGCAATAGATTGACCAATAACTTGGTCACTTTGTCGTTGGCCTCGCATCTCTTGATTTGCTCCTCCATTTGCTTTTCTTGAGGAGCTTTCCTTTGGTGCTTGTTGGAGCTTCAAAACCCTCCATTAGAGCAAACCATTGCTCTATCTCCATCATGAAGTAATTTTCAATCTTTGACTTCCAATGATCGAAATTTGCCTTGTCGAATGGTGGAGGTGCCCTAGTGTCATAGCCAAACTCCATTTTTGAAGTTGAACCCTCTTGATGAAGACTTCTTGAAATTAGGGTTTCTTCCAACTTCTTCTTCTTCCTCTAGCTCTTACCCTCTTGGCGATGAGTCCAAAGAAGAGCAACCTTGCTCTGATACCACTTGTTGGGACCGGTAGACGAGCTAGAGGGGGGGGGGTGATTAGCTCCGATTTGCTTGTAGATGATTTGTCATGGCGGAAGACTCGAGCAAACGCTAACACAAAGGATTTACTTGGTATCCACCCCGGCTGGGTGACTAATCCAAGGATCCACTCTCCTCACTCTCTCATACACTATGAAAGATCTCCTTCTTGAGGTGGAGAAACCTCTTACAAGCTTACAAGAAGATACAACAAGATTACAAAGTAAAACACAAATGAAATCTTACAAGATTTACAATGAATAAGCTCTCTTTGCTTTCCTTGCTATCTTCAAGCTTGTGATTACCTCTAGAACCTTGAAAATACAGCAACAATATCCTCCAAGGCTTCCCTTGAGATGACACTAATGAAGGAGAAGAAGGGGAGAAGTGTTGTGGCTCAAAACCTGTGTGAAAACCCTTATACCCGACACCTAGGGTTTCTGGATCGATTACCCAATCGATTACCACGTCAGATCTAGCCGTCCAACGGCTAGTTTTCGAACCGTAATCGATTAGCCAATCGATTACGAGTGTCCTGAATCGATTACCCAATCGATTCAGAACCCTTCTGTTCTCTCGCACAAACTGCCCTAATCGATTAGTCAATCGATTACCGACACCCTGAATCAATTACCCAATCGATTCAGGACCCTTCTGTTCTCTCGCGCAAACTGCCCTAATCGATCAACTGATCGATTCACCCAATCGATTACCCAATCGATTGAGACAGACCTAACTTGTTTTCACCAGCCTAGGATCCCCTACCAAGTGTCCGGTCAACCCCTTTGACCAACCTGGATTTCTACTACCTAGCTCCCAGCTCAGACTTAACCTGGTTCCCAACCAGATTCGCCTAACCCTCGAGTTAGGTCTAGTCTCTCGGTAGACTTCCACCTTGCCAGCATGCGATCTCCCCGATCCATATGGACTTCACCTAGTCCCACTAGGTCTTTTCTATGCCAGCGTGCGATCTCCCCGATCCACCTGGACTTCACCTAGTCCCACTAGGTGTGCCTAGTCCCACTAGGTCTTTTCCCATGCCAGCGTGCGATCTCCCCGATCCACCTGGACTTCACCTAGTCCCACTAGGTGTGCCTAGTCCCACTAGGTCTTTTCCCATGCCAGCATGCGATCTCCCCGATCCATCTGGACTTCACCTAGTCCCACTAGGTCTTTTCCAATGCAGCGTGCGATCTCCCTGATCCACCTGGACTTCACCTAGTCCCACTAGGTGTGTCTAGTCCCACTAGGTCTTTTCCGTCAAGCCTCCAGTCAACCTTGACCCACTTGACATCATATGATATTCAAACATCATAAGACTTTCAAAAATCATTATCAAACATCGAAATATTCAACCTTAATCTTAGCAAGCTTACCAGACCTAAGCTCACCCAAGCCTAGTCAAACTATGTCAACCTTGACCTAATCAAGATTGCACCAACATGTTATTTTGTTCCTTCGTTAATAAAGAACATTGTATCTATTTTTTGCTTGAATGAAAAGGGTTATCATTTAATTTTTAGTAACAATTGCTGTTACATAACTTTAAATGGTGTTCTTTATGGGACCGGAACTTTATGCAATGGTATCTACACGTTAGATTTATCCGGTGACGTTTTCAATATCGAAGTTAGCAACAAACGTGCTCGAATAGATAATCAAATAGACTCCTATATGTGGCATTGTCGTCTTAGCCATGTAAGTAAGAAATGCATGACCAAATTACACCGATGTGGAATTCTGGAATCATTTGAACCCGGTTCATTTGATACATGCGAATCATGCTTAAAAGGCAATATGACCAAATTACCCTTTTCCGGAAAAGGTAAACCAGTGGGAGAATTTCTTGGTCTAATATATACTGATGTATGTGGACCAATGTCAACTCTTGCACAAGGAGTGTAATGCACGTCTTTTTCCACACCTTACGGTGTGGCGAGAGACGACGTTACGCTAACATACATATACACATATGAATATCTTAATGCAGTGGAATAATTTAAAACTTTATGCATATGCGTTTAACCATGCAACTAATACTTGAATCATGTATATATGCCTTAACTATCATTCATGAATATGGTGACATTGTAACTTAGCATATTAACATCATACGTAGCATCATGATATAAACATTCCATAACTCTTCCATAAGCATCATAAGTAGTAAGTTATTCTTTAGGCATAACTATCATAAGTATAGCATAGAACTTAAGAAGCCGTTTCAAAACACAAGGCATGCAACAAGTATAAATATAAGAATCCTTTTTCTCTTTACTTTGCCATGTCACTGCCACACACACGCTCTTGCCCCTCTTGCTGCTTCCCTTAATAACCTCTTGCTTGATCTGCGGTATAAGGAAATAAGACTATAAGCACATAGGCTTAGTAAGACCCTTTCCTACTCACTAAAACCATACGTCATATAAAACATAAACATATGAAACATTTAACTTGGCATGATCTTTAACATCAAACATAAGCATATTCTTAACATAAAGCATAAGCATATTCTTAACATAAAACATAAGCATATAAATATTTAACATGACATGATCTTTAACATAAAACATAAGCATATTCCTAACATAAAACATAAGCATATAAACATTTAACATGATATGGTTCTTGACATAAACATAAACATAACATGTCATGGTTCCTTGACATAACATAAACATAACATGGCATGGTTCCTTGACATAAACATAAACATAACATGACATGCGAAATACTTAATGTGGAGTAGATGCATATCATGAATGGATGCATGAGTCAAATGCATATAACATAAGGATGCTTATTTGAAAACCATAATTATAAATACTTAAATATAATCATCACATCATGGGGGCCTTGGCTTGTACCACATACATTCATCATATGCGCGCATCCCTAAGTAAATACGAGGTAGCTAATCTCGACCTACTAGGGTAAGGACAGCTACGGTAGTCCCCGAACCGTGGACAGCTTCATCGGTAGTCCAGAACCGTGGACAGTTTCATTGGTAGTCCAGAACCGTGGATATCTTCATCGATAGTCCAAAATCGTGGACCTTACTTAGGTCCGGTACAAGCCCATTCATAAAGTAAAATAGTTTCACATGCTTCTTTCATTCATAGAACATACATGGAATTATTAAAGACATAAACCGGATTCTATTATATGGGCATGGTATAATGCATACTTAACATTTCATCATTCATACTTAATGCATAACATCCTTATGCCTTGAAGGCATAAACATTATCTTCATTCATCATCTTCATTCATAAAACATGACATACATACATAATTATGCCTCCAGGCATAAACATCATCTTGGTTCATAAAGCTTGCATGGTCATGGTACATAAGGTAAACATGCATTTCATACATGATACATATCATCTAGCATACATAATCATAGTATCCATCATAGAGCATGCATGGTAAGATTCATGTGAGCATGATACATACTACTTAGGTTCATGGCATTCATCATGGAACATGCATAAACCTTCATAACCATATATCCATTTAGGCATTTAACATCCTACATGCATTATTCTATATAACATGAAGCCTACATCAATTACATATGTTCATGGTATATGACCTAAAATATTCATGAATAAACCTAGCACATAACCCAAACATACGAAGTCATGATACATAACACATAAAGCTAGGGTTTTAGAGAACATAAAATTCCTACAACATGCTTAAACCTATACATACATTATAATAAACCATAAACAAGTATCCTTGAAAACCTAACCCAACCCAAACCCTAGTTTAGGAGCTTGGCCGAAAGTTGAATAGGAGAAGATCCCATTATTCAAGCAACATGAGGGGTTCTATAAGTAAAAGAAAACCCATACATTACATACAATGCCATAGGAAGCCATTAGAATCCATGATTAGTGCTAACCCTAAGTTTTTAGCCCTACACTTGACCTTGGCCGAAACCCTAGAGGCCACAAGCATATGGAGATATTCACATAATTCACCATAAATGTCCAATTCAATACATACAATACCATGAGAAGCCATTTGAACCCTTGATTGGATCTAACCCTAAGTCCTAGCCCTAATTCATGCATTGGCCGAAACCCTAGAAGGGTAATGAGTCCATGGGAAAATTCATATAAGTCATAATTAATATCCACTATATCATAGGGAACATAACAAACATGCTTGAAGGGTTGAATTTAAACTTAACCATGGGACATGGATGGTGGCCGAAACCCTAAAGGGGTCTTAGGGTGCTACCAAATTTCCCCAAATCATAATTTATACTTAACTTATCATGAGTAAACATTAGGAAACATAAGTGGGGTTTTAACATCATCTTAGACCCAAAATCATGCTTTGGCCGAAAATCCTAGAAGCCCTAATCCATCATTTCCTCAACATAAATCCCAAACAACATCTTAAATCATGATAAACAACATAAACTATTATACCACAGGTGAGGGAGTCTTACTTGGTTTATCTTGGTTATAACCTTGAATAAAGAAGCGAAAGAAAACCTCCTTGACCTTAGACCACCCCTAGCCCTTGTAGCCTTGTAGGAAGCCCTTAGATCTTGAAGAAGAAGTCTCCTTGTGAAACCTTTCCAAAGGAGAAACCCCTTGTGGGTTTCGGCTAGAAGGAGGAAGGAGAAGGAAGAAGGGAAGAGGAAAAGTCTTGGAGTAAAAGAAAATAACTTAAGTCCTTTCCCCTCTCATCCACCCTTCTTATACTAAGTGGAGGGGGCAAGTGAAAAGTCATGGTGCCTCCTCACATGGTGACTCTTCACTTCCTCTTAGCCTTAACAACAATCCTTTTCCTTTTCCACTAGCACTCCCTTGCTAGGTGAATTGGTTAGTATATGCATGGTGGTACACTAGGTCTAAGGTTCAATCCTTGGTGCATGCACTTCTTTTTATTATTTTTATAATTATTTTTGCCAAGGCCCATATAAGAGCCCACTAAGGTTTATGTTCATATTTCTAATTGACATCCATTTCCATTCATGATAAAAGTTTACCTAAGGTCCCTTAATGGCCATGGTTTTAGAAGGGCCCATGTAAGGCTCATACTACTTCCTAATCTATATCGAAAATCATGGGTAATCATGCTAAGGTTCATACTAGTGTCCCTATGTTCCTCGAGAATTTATCTAGGCATGATCAATATTTTAAAGAAAATATTGAGTAAATTTTGCAGGTCGTTACAATCCCCCATACCTCGTGAAAGTTCATCCTCGAACTTAGAATAGCTCCGGGTACTTGCGTCTCATCTCGTCCTCGCATTCCCAGGTAGCTTCCTCGAACCTTTGACTTTGCCATAGGACCTTGACTAAGGGTACTTCCTTGTTCCTTAGCTTTTTGACTTCCCGATCCAAGATCTGGATAGGTCGACTTTCAAAACTTAAGTCCTCCTGATCTTGTACTGTTTGTGGCTCGATCACTTGATCTGTGTTTAGAATACACTTCTTGAGCATCGACACATGGAATACGTTATGGATAGCCGACATCTCTTGAGGCAGCTCTAGCTCATATGCCACCTTGCCGACTCTTCTCAGGATCGGGTACGGTCCCACATAACGCGAACTTAGTTTTCCTTTCTTCCCGAACCTGGTTACCCCTTTTATAGGAGCCACTTTGAGGAATACCAAATCTCCAACATCAAATTCCACTGGCCTACGCTGGACATCCGCATAATTCTTCTGCCGGCTCTGAGCAGCTTCTATCCGTTGTCGAATGTTCTGTATAGCTCGGGTGGTGTCGTCGATGAGATCCGCCTTGAGCCCCATTTTCTTCTTTTCACCACCTTCGTACCAACAGATTGGAGACCTACATCTCCTCCCTTACAAGGCTTCATAAGGTGTCATTCTGATAGTAGCTTGGTAGCTATTATTGTAAGCGAATTTCACTAAACATAGATATCGGCACCAACTCCCTTTGAAATCCGAGAGACTTCTGAACACACTCCCAAAAATGGGAAGAAAAGCGACCATCCCTATCTGAGATGATGGTCTTGGGAACTCCATGAAGTCTAATTATCTCCTTAGCATATAATTGAGCTAGTTGCTCAATCGAATAAGTCATCTTGATTGCTAGAAAGTGAGCAGACTTCGTCAACCTGTCCACAATTACCCATATTGCATCATATCCATTTGTGGTCCTGGGAAGTCCTGAAATGAAATCCATAGAGATATCTTCCCATTTCCATTCCGGAATTGGAAGTGGCTGCAGAACTCCTCCGGGTCGCTGGTGTTCGGCTTTCACTCGTTGGCAGGTCAAGCAAGTACTAACATGCTGAGCCACATCTCTCTTCATACCGGACCACTAGAATTTCTCCTTCAGGTCTTGATACATTTTGGTGGATCTCGGATGCATTGAATACGGGGTTCCGTGAGCTTCTGCTAATACTTCTCTTCTCAGCTCCGGATCATTAGGGATACATAGGCGATCCCTAAGGTAGAGTACTCCCCCGTCGGCAATACGAAAACCATTATCTTTTCCTTCTAGGATCTCCTGTTTGATTCTCTGAAGATTCGGATCACCATTTTTTCCCCTCAGTTAACACATAACACCACTTTATTTATCAGACTTAATAAGGTCATACAAACAACCAAATTTAATGCACTAGATAGGTGGACATCATTCCCATAATAAAAAATATTATGGCAATGGTTATCACTCTCTCATTCATCTCTAAACGGCCATTCTCGGGATCTTCTACGGATTCTATCGGATCCTCCTCCTCCATCCCGGGATCTTCCTCAATCATCTCAGGAACCTCCTTGAGCATCTCAGGGTCTTCCTCGAGCATCTCAGGGTCCTCCTCGAACATCTCGGGATCTTCCTCGAGCATCTCGGGGTCCTCCTCGAACATCTCGGGATCTTCCTCGAGAATCTCGGGATCTTCCTCGAGCATCTCGGGATCTTCCTCGAACATCTTTAGATCTTCCTCGAGCATCTCGGGATTTTCCTCGAACATCTCTAGATCTTTCTCGAGCATCTCGGGATCTTCCTCGAGCATCTCGGGATCTTCCTCGAACATCTCAGGTTATTCCTCAGAATCTCCCAGATCCTCTGGAAACTCGTGGCGAAGAAGCTACATACATAACTCAGTATATGAGATCCGGCATTCATGCTGCCCCCATATCTAGTGTGCAACCTCCCTCGCACGCTTTGGTAATGATCGAATCAACGCTTCAATTCTATAGTCATCCATAATTGGAAACTCTTCCTGCTCGAGTTTCCAAAAAAGTTGGTCCAATTTTCCCATATTGCCTTGGATTCCAAGAACCGAGCTATAATCAACTTCTTCTATTTGCTCCATCAGCTCACGACGCTGCTCATGGCAACGATTCGTGGCGCAGATCTCATGCAACATCTGGAATTGAAAAAAATGGCATAGTCAGTACAAAACTGACAAAACCCAACACAAAACTAGTTTTTTTTTCAATCCACAAATATATACAGAGAGAAGCACACACAAAAAAATCGGTCTCCTTTACTTTAGTAGTTACAAATTTTTTTTCCCTACCCACATAACACAATTCTAAAGTATTTGATTTCATAAAATTAAGGTAAAGTATCATTCATAGTTACATATCCTAAAAGTACTTGCTATCATAAGGTATCATTCATACTTGCATATTCTACAATCATAAACGAAAATAAGATATGCATAGAGGTACTTACTTGGAAGCTACAGGAAGGAGGCCTGATGTGTGTAGTGAGATGGCAAACTGCTCTGATACCAACCTCTAACGCCCGTTTTTTTTTCTTTCCACACCTTACGGTGAGGCAAGAGACGGCGTTACGCTAACAAACATGTAGGCACATGAACATCGTAATACAGCGGAATAATTTAAAACATTTGTACTTACATGCACCTAACACTTGAATCTCGTAGACATGTCTTATACTAACATTCCTAAACATAGCGATATGGTAACTTAGCATGTTAACCTCGTACATAATATCATGATATCAAAATCACATAAAGTAGCCATAAGCAACATAGGTAGTAAGTTATTCTTCAGACATAACTATCATAAGTATAGCATGAAACTTAAAAAGACAGTGCAAAACATAAGCCATCAGACAAAGTATAAATATGAGAATTTTTTTTCCTTGCCATGCCACTACCACACACACTCTTGCCCCTCCTGCTGCTTCCCTTAATATCCTCTTGCTTGATCTGCGGTATATGACAATAAAACTATAAACACATAGGCTTAGTAAGATCCTTCCCTACTCACTAAAACTATACGTCACATAAAATATAAGCATAGGAACATTTAACATGACATGATTCTTAACATAAAACGTAAGCGTATGAAACATTTAACATGGCATGATTTTTAGCATAAAACATAAACATAATAAACATTCGACATGTCATGGTTCTTAATCATAAACATAAACATAATGAACATTTAACCTGGTATGGTTCTTAATTAGAAAACATGAACATAATAAACATGGTTCTTAATCATAAAACATGATCATAATAAACATGGTTCTTAATCATAAAACATGAACATAATAAACATGGTTCTTAATCATAAAACATGGACATAATAAACATGGTTCTTAATCATAAAACATGGACATAATAAACATTTAACAAGGCATGATTCTTAATCATAAAACATAAACATAATAATCATTTATTCACATGGATGCATAACATGAATGAATGCGTGAGTCAAATGTATATAACATATGGATGCTTATTTGGAAATCATACTTATAAATACTTAAATATAATCATCACATCATGGGGGCCCTAGCTTGTGTTGGATCGAAAAAAATGATAGAGGGGGGGGGTGAATATCGTAAAATATTCGGATTAAAGTTAACACACGTAAACATCAAGTTTTTTAATTGGTTCGAAGTCGCTGTCGGCTCCTACTCCAAGGCCCACGGTCGTTGACCGTTTACTACGGACAATTCTATATATGCCCAAAACAGTTTATAGAGAGATATTTCAAAAGTAGTATAGTAAATTTAAAAATAGCTCTTCGTTACCGACGTCTGGTGTAGATTGTATTTTCGGAGCGGAGGGACGTCGTCGACGCTTGTATCTCGAGTTGGGAGGTTTCCGGAGCAGAGCGCGGGAGCAGAAGAGCGTAGGAGCGTTGGAAGAATTGTTGTTCAAAGCCTTGGGATCGAGGGTCTATTTATAGCCCCTGGGGCGCCTGGAACGTCGGGGGCGCCCCCCCCCCACGTGTCAGCTAATCCGAGTTGCACTCGATCAGCTCTGATCCCTTTAAACTCGGGATCAGCCTTTGACGGGGCGCCCGGGACGCTGGGGGCGCCCTGGTTGACCGGGTCAACTCTTATCCGTTGGCTTCTCGCTAGCTTGCTTCGTTAGCTCGAGCTAGGGGGCGCCCGGGATGCTAGGGGCGCCCGGGAGCATGGGGGCACCCGGGAGCACAAGGGAGCCCTGCCCATAAGCTGTTGAAGCACTCCTTTTACTTCATCTATTTTGTATTCACCTTGGGGGCGCCCGGGACACTCCGGGCACCCTGGTCAGCTGCTGCCTCACTCCTTTGAGGCTCTCTGAGCTGCAGACACTCATTCCTTCGGTCCTGCATCCAGGGTTAGTCCAAAACAAGTACAAAGCAATAGAGTATTAAGTTTATACAGCCTTAGCTATCTTGGTTCTGACTTTGGGTCTCCAAAATGGAGCCCTAGGTCGAACCGACGCCTTCTGTTCCCTCAATGGGGAACGCGTCCTCACCTACTCCTCTCGGGAGAATTTACCTGATGCCAACCGGCTCCTCCGGTTGGACTTTTGCCCAGCAGTCCTTCTCCAGGTCTTGGATACCAAGCTGTCCTTCGCCCGGTGCCTAACAGTCCTTCGCTAGGGCTTTGTATCCTGGCATTCCTTCGCCAGGTGCCTAGCAGTTTCGCTAGGGCTTTGTGTCCTGGCAGTCCTTCGCTAGGTGCCTAGCAGCCCTTCGCTAGGACTTTGTTTCCTGGCAGTCCTTCGCCAAGTGCCTAGCAGCCCTTCGCTAGGATTTCTTTCTGCACACTCAAGTAACTTTATTAGATCACAGATAAACTTAACTTTGAATCCTTTGCCAATATCAAAACAAGGTTCGATATGGTGCTTCCTGGACCAACAATCTCCCCCTTTTTGATTTATGGCAACACAATTCAAAGTTAAGTTAAAAACTTATAACAGTTAAGAACATAAGATAAACAATGAAGTATAACTGTTTATGAACAGAATAAATGTAGAGTTAAAAAAAAATTTATTTCTCATACTCCCCCTAAAATCCTGAATACTTGTGTTATAAAACACTTAAAATACTTAACTTTGACCTGTCCTCCCCCTTTGACATATATCAAAAACATACATGGGCGAATAAGGTTTCTAATAGGGAGTTTTGAGTTTCACCAAAAATAGGTTTTTGACAATGTGTTTCAAAAATTGTAAAAGCATTTGTATCAACAAACACTTTTGAATCCAAATTCCCTAAAAAGTTTTTACAAAAAAAATTACTTAGGCAAAATTTTGAATCCAAATTCCCTAAAAAATTTCAACTTTGATAATTGGAAAATTTTTGTTTTAAAAGAATTTGCACACTTAGACGAACATGCTTGGAAATACTTTGTGTATTTAAAAAAAGAACAAAATCTTTAAGAATTTTCTAGACAAGTTTCTCACCAAAAAAACTTTACTTAGGAACATTTGCCAACATTTTCAAAAAGTATTTGCTCAAACAAATTTTGTTTACTAAGAAAAATTTTACTTAGAAAAACATGCACTTAAAAAAATTTAAAACACTTAGAAATTTTTGCTTTTCGAAAAGGGGATAAAAAAAATTCTTTTCTCTCTTTCTTGCTCTCCCCCTTGGCTATATATATCAATAAAGAAATATATTTTAAAATAAGTTTTAAGAAAAAGTTTGTGTATCAGAGCTTATGAGTTTTGAAAACATAAAAATACTTAGTATAATTCTTGAAAGCATAGCAAAAGCTTAAATTGCACCAACAAAATTCCACTTTAAAATGTATTGTGCAATTTTGAAAAAAGAATTTGTATTTATAGGCAAATCTTTAGAAAATTCACGTACTTAGAATACTATTGCCTTAGAAAAGTATTAGTACCATTTTACAAACATTATATTTTGAAAAATAGAAGTACTTTTGAAAGATATTATGCAATTTTTGAAAAATATAAGTACTTTTTAAAAAAATATGCATTTTTGAAAAATATGCAAGTACTTTTTAAAAAAACCGATTAAGCCTTTTTGGAAAGTCTATGTGCCGTTTTTGAAAACTATTAGACTTTGAAAAATATAAATAATTTTTGAAAAGTATTATGCATTTTGAAAACATAATATTTTACTTGACTAGGTTTCTTTTCCAGTCTAACACAATCCTAGGAAACCTTGTTAACTACAAGGACATTTTCCTAAGTGTCCTGGAAATTTCTCCAACCCAAGTAAATATTATTTTGAAAATAATTTCATAAGCCATAAGAATTTTGAAAAATAAAATAACAATATTTTGAAAGAAAAATTATTTAAGTTCTCAAAAAGATTTTAAACGTGTAGTGCATGAAAACATCTAATTTTGAAACTGTTCAATAATTCTTTTAATTTGATCTCCCTCTAAACATGACCCAGTCCTAGGAAGCTTGTTGACTATAAGCAATCTTCCTCTGAGTTTTAAGGTTTGATTTAAATTATAAGAATTATTTAACAAATAATTGCCAAAAAGAATATTTCAGAAATTCTTCTTTTGACTCAAACTCCCCCTAAATTTGACACATCCTAGGAGTCCTTGTAGATCATGAAGTGGATCTTCCTCTGTGTGTTTAGGGTTTATTAAAATCAAAAGAATGATTTTGAATAACCTTCTGAGTATGATAACTTTCAAGGAGATAAATTTTTGAAAACAAACTTGGAATGATAGCACAGTTTTCGAAAATCATGATGTTAATTTTTCAAAGAGATAGTAATATACGAGGGTTTTTGAGTCAACTTTTGAAAACCTTATTTTGAGATGATAATAAGTTTTAGGGCATAAGGTTTTTGAAAAAGCTGAATTTTTCGAAAAAGATTAGGAAGCACTCTCCATGTATCAGACACAGTCTTACTTTTATCTAAGTTCCTTAAGGGATATAGTGTTGACCAGGTTTGACTATGTGGACTAGGGTTGACTATTTTGACCAAGTTAATGATTAAATTAGAACAAGCCCTAGACTTTATTTATTGTGATATTTGACATGAAATTAAAAAAAATGTTAGGAATGAAAAAGTAGGGTACAGTACAATAAATTAAAAATTAGAGGTAAGTTTGAATAACTTTTGCAAACTTTTTTATTTAAAAGGATAGTGAATCATGCTTTTAGGTCCTAGATGTTTCACCCAGTTCTACGTGGTCAAACATGTTAACCTTATGGGTTGTGTGAGATAAATATTTAATTTTAAAAAAATGGTTAATTTTGAAACATTAAACCTTAGTTTAAAAGTTAAAATGATTTTTGAGGATTTTGAAATTAATTAGAATTTTAACTTTGAATTTTAAAAATTGTTAAGTTGAATTTTGAAAACAATTAAGTTGAATTTGAGAATAATTAATTGAAAATAATTAAGTTGAATTTCATAATAATTAATTGAAAATAATTAAGTTGAATTTCATAATAATTAATTGAAAATAATTAAGTTGAATTTGATTTGTTCGGTTGATTGGGTTGGACTAAACTTTTAGGTCCTGAGTATCTCACCCATTTCTAAGTGACAAAACAAGATATTCTTATCTGTTTTGTGAGATGCTTTAAATTTTATCTTTGAATTTAAATTAAAGGCTATGATTTGATTGAAGCTTGTGTTATATTCAAGTTTAACAAACGACAATTTGAAAGTAAGTTTCGATAATTGGTTTCCAGGTCTTGGCGAGGCACAGAGGCCTTCTTTGGCCGTAGCCTTATTGGATCAACAACCCTTTCCTAGACAAAGCCTTTTAAAGAAAGATCATTTTCAAATTATTTTCTGAGAAACTTTGGTCTAACTAGTTTAGGATTTGGAGAGGTAGCTTCGGCTAGTTCCACCAGATTAAAAAGACCAAATAGAGTACTCCTTACCCTACTTGACTCCTTAGTCAGGCTTCCCTAATGTACTATCATCAAACCTTGTCCTAATACTAGGTTGTTCAAGTTTCAATTTAATCAGGTCCTTAATCCAACCAAATCTAAATCTAAGAAGAAAAAAAATATTAAGATTGCAAAGGAAAATATACAAGCAAACAAGAAAAAATTATCTAAGTCACATCATAATTGAAATAATACTCGGGGTTTTTAACGTCAGCAAGGTTGAGAATTAAGTTTTATAACATATTAGCCTTAACTAATTTATATAAATTAATTACGTTCTTTTAGGTAAATATTAGATTTTTAAATATTATAAATTTACCTTTTGATTCTTGGTTGGGAATCTCCCCCTCGATACTTGCCGTCTTTCCTTTTTGTGTCTTTAGCATCTTGTAGTGATCATGAGCTGATCGGATCAGTTTGGTTCGATCTCCTCCATTGTCTTTTTCGTCTGATTCTGAGTTTGAGTTGGACTCAAGTATTGGTTGAGGCCTCTTTTGCAGTTCTCTTGGAGTTTTCCCTGCAATAAAAACTATACCTTCCTCGACCATTGCAATATCAGCTTGATTATTTAATCTTAATTCAGAAAATGATTCAAAATTAGTTACCGATTTTGTCTCAGAAAACTCGTCATTTGACTCTGGTTCGATTTCGATGTCGGGTGTCGAGTCAATCTCAGCTACTAGTTCTTGAGCTTCTAAGATCTCAACATCGGAGCCCTCATCGTGTAGATTAATCAGTTTGTCCCACATCTCTTTCGCACATTTGAATGGTCCAATCTGCTTGAATACTTCTTTTGTTAGGCCGCATTGTAGGATTGCAGTCGCCTTTGCATCTGTCTTGATCATGTTGAGTGCTGGTTCATCCAATTTGTCCCAGGCGAGTGCTATCCCATCTTCTGTGGGGAATCTAAACCCCATTTGGATTATCATCCATAGATCTAGATGGGCCTTTAGGTGGGATTCCATTAGACCCTTCCAGGTTTTGAAGTTCTCGCTAGAGAAGAGTGGTGGACGGGCACTGTTCCATTCTTGATTGGCCATTTGTTTTAAACCTCGTACACAAGAGAAATACAAAAATGTACCAAGACTTGGTCTTGGATTAGTAATACGTGAGAAGGAGGAAAAATAACCCAAAATAAATATTGCACAAATTTCGAGATAAAATATAAAAAAAATTTATGACAAATTTTTTTTGAAAATATTAGCTTTATCAATTTTGATTAATGATGAAACAGTAAGAATTCAATGTTTGGGAAAAAATTTGCTTGATTTATGGTAGCACGAATTTCGAGAAAAAATATTAAAATAATAATAAAAAAAGTTTATATCAAATTTTCAATAATTGATCATTTTATCAATTCTAACTTATGGTGAAAAAATGAAAATTCAAAATTGAAAAAAGCGGAGAAGATCGAGTGGTGTTGCACCAATCTCGATTAACAAAAAGAAAAGAAATGAAATGAAAAATTTCGTAAATCCGAAAATAAATCTCAAATGGGCGGTTGCACCAAATTTGAGCTTCCCCACTCTGATACCACTTGTTGGATCGAGAGAAACGATAGAGAGGGGTGAATATCGTAAAATGTTCGGATTAAAGTTAGAGCAATTACGCAGCGGAAATTTAAATCAAACACACGCAAACACCAAGTTTTTTACTTAGTTCGGAGTCGCGATCGGCTCCTACTCCATGGCCCACGGTCGTTGACCATTTACTACCGGCAATTCTATATGTGCACAAAACAGTTTACAGAGAGATATTACAAAAGTAGTATAGTAAATTTAAAAACACCTCTTCGTTACCGACGTCCGGTGTAGATTGTATTTTCGAAGCGGAGGGACGTTGTCGCCGCTTGTATCTCGAGTTGGGAGGTTTCCGGAGCAGAGCGCGGGAGCAGAAGAGCGTACGAGCGTTGGAAGAATTGTTGTTCGAAGCCTTGGGATCGAGGGCCTATTTATAGCCCCTGGGGGCGCTTGGAACGTCGGGGGCACCCCCCCCCCCACGTGTCAACTGATCCGAGTTGCACTCGGTCAGCTCTGATTCCTTTAAACTCGGGATCAGCCTTTGACGGGGGCGCCCGGGACGCTGGGGGTGCCCTGGTTGACCGGGTCAACTCTTATCCGTTGGCTTATCGCTGACTTGCTTTGTTAGCTTGAGCTAGGGGGCGCCCGGGACACTGGGGGCGCACGGGAGCATGGGGGCGCCCGGGAGCACGGGGGCGCCCCGCCCATAAGCTGTCGAAGCACTCCTTTTGCTTCATCTATTCTGTATTCACCTTGGGGGCGCCCGGGACACTCCGGGTGCCCTGGTCAGCTACTGCCCACTCCTTTGAGGCTCTCTGAGCTGCAGACGCTCGTTCCTTCGGTCCTGCATCCAGGGTTAGTCCAAAACAAGTACAAAGCAATAGAGTATTATGTTTATACAACCTTAACTGTCTTGGTTCTGACTTTGGGACTCCAAAATGGAGCCCTAGGTCGAACCGACGCCTACTGTTCCCTCAACGTGGAACGCATCCTCACCTACTCCTCTCGGGAGAATTTACCTGATGTCAACCGGCTCCTCCGGTTGGACTTTTGCCTAGCAGTCCTTCGCCAGGTATTGGATACCAAGTTGTCCTTCGCCCGATGCCTAGCTGTCCTTCGCTAGGTCTTTGGATCCTGGCAGTCCTTCGCTAGGGCTTTGTATCCTGGCATTCCTTCGCCAGGTGCCTAGCAGTCCTTTGCTAGGGCTTTGTGTCCTGGCATTCCTTCGCCAGGTGCCTAGCAGTCCTTCTCTAGGGCTTTGTGTCCTGGCAGTCCTTCGCCAGGTGCCTAGCAGCCCTTCGCTAGGACTTTGTTTCCTGGCAGTCCTTCGCCAGGTGCCTAGCAGCCCTTCGCTAGGACTTCTTTCTGCACACTCAAGTAACTTTATTAGATCACAGATAAACTTAACTTTGAATCCTTTGCCAATATCAAAACAAGGTTCGATATGGTGCTTCCTGCACCAACAGCTTGTACCATATTCATTCATCAAATGCGCGCATCTCTAAGTAAATACGAGGTAGCTAATCTCGACCTACTAGGGTAAGGACAGCTACGGTAGTCCCCGAACCATGGACAACTTCATCGGTAGTATAGAACCGTGGACAGCTTCATCGGTAGTCCAGAACCGTGGACAGCTTCATCGGTAGTCCAAAACCGTGGACCTTACTTAGGTCCGGTACAAGCTCATTCATATAGTAAAATAGTTTCACATGCTTCTTTCATTAATAGAACATACATGGCATTATTAAAGACATAAACCGGATCCTATTACATGGGCATGGTATAAAGCATACTTAACATTTCATCATTCATACTTAATGCATAACATCCTTGTGCCTTGAAGGCATAAACATTATCTTCATCCATCATCTTCATTCATAAAACATAACATATATACATAATTATGCCTCCAGGCATAAACATCATCTTGGTTCATAAAGCTTGCATGGCCATGGTACATAAGGTAAACATGCATTTCATACATGATACATATTATCTAGCATATATAATCATAGTATCCATCATAGAGCATGCATAGTAAGATTCATATGAGCATGATACATACTACTTAGGTTCATGGCATTCATCATGGAACATGCATAGACCTTCATAACCATATATCTATTATAGGCATTTAACATTCTACATGCATTATTCTATATAACATGAAGTCTACATCAATTACATATGTTCATGGTATATGGCCTAAAACATTCATGAATAAACCTAGCACATAACCCAAACATACGAAGTCATGATACATAACACATAAAGCTAGGGTTTTAGAGAACATAAAATTCCTACAACATGCTTAAACCTATACATACATTATAATAAACCATAAACAAGTATGCTTGAAAACCTAACCCAACCCAAACCCTAGTTTAGGAGCTTGGCCGAAAGTTGAATAGGAGAAGATCCCATTATTCAAGCAACAAGAGGGGTTCTATAAGTAAAAGAAAACACATACATTACATACAATGCCATAGGAAGCCATTAGAATCCATGATTAGTGCTAACCCTAAGTTTTTAGCCCTACACTTGACCTTGGCCGAAACCCTAGAGGCCACAAGCATATGGAGATATTCACATAATTCACCATAAATGTCCAATTCAATACATACAATACCATGAGAAGCCATTTGAACCCTTGATTGGATCTAACCCTAAGTCCTAGCCCTAATTCATGCATTGGCCGAAACCCTAGAAGGGTAATGAGTCCATGGGAAAATTCATATAAGTCATAATTAATATCCACTATATCATAGGGAACATAGCAAACATGCTTGAAGGGTTGAATTTAAACTTAACCATGGGACATGGATGGTGGTCGAAACCCTAAAGGTCTTAGGGTGCTACCAAATTTCCCCAAATCATAATTTATACTTAACTATTCATGAGTAAACATTAGGAAACATAAGTGGGGTTTTAACATCATCTTAGACCCAAAATCATGCTTTGGCTGAAAATCCTAGAAGCCGTAGCGACCCGCCTTCTCTACTTTAGACGGATCGTTACTTTTCTCTACTTCTTGACTCTAATGCACGACTAAGAATGCGGAACTTCTTTTTTTTTCTTTTAAATTCATCTAGGGATGATATTCTAATTCTAATAGTCATACATGATACAATGGCACACTTCTTTCATCTGTAGAACTTCTCGGCAATGGTACCAGTCGACTGCCATCTAACCAGTCGACTGGTATCAGCCATAGAAAGATTCTGGGCGCGGCACCAGTCGACTGGCCTCTTGGCAGTCGACTGATGCATCGAACAGAAGCTACTGTTCGATAGGGCAGTCGACTGATACTGAACCAGTCGACTGGCACGCCTGAAAATCTGAAATTCAGATTCGAAGCCTTGTTTCAAAACTCCACCAAACATATAGTTTCAAGCCATACAAAGACACAGCATCATTTCTATACACTATGCTAGTTTCCTAAACATTTTAGCCAATCAAAACAACTTCATAAACTCGAAATTAGGACTTTTGCGGAAGTAAATGAGCTATGAAAATCTATATGAACTTTAAACTAGAGTTTTGTACCAAACTTCACTCCTATGCACTCATAACACCAAAACACATGTACTAAACATTTCTATAGCATTGTGAAATGTGTATGCAACTTTTCTAAGCATATTTAAGCAATAACAACTTGATTCAAAGGAAAACTGACAATATCTTGGCACATGCATCAAATAGCTCATCAAAGTATCAATATTCAAAACTACTCACACTTATACTCATCCAATGCAATCATAAGGATATGTATGCTAAATAAAATGACATGGAATCTTTACTCATGGTTTTAGGATATGCAAAATATCAAAAACGTAAATACTTGGATAAATGCTATATGATCCAACTTAAACTAAGACTCTATAACAATTGTATTTTGAGTCCTTTATTCATCTTGTCCCAAGGACCTCTCCAAGGTCAGCCACCACACACACGTCACTCAGCACCGCCTTGTCGCCTTCCTTCAGAATTGCTTGCCTTTACCTTTACCTGCAGCAAGAGGAAAATGCAACTAATAAGCAAAAAGCTTAGTAAGTACTATCTAGCTCACAAAATCTTGAAAATGTGCAAACATGCTTTTTAAACAATGTGAAATCACATGAGGTACTTTGATGCTTAAAAGAAAACTAAACCATGTATACTCAAGCATTAATATGTCTCAGCTTACTTGTTCTTGGCTTAACTTGAACTTTAGCAATTCTTTAACTTTAAATCTTCTTTTAACTTTTAGAAAACTTCTTTAAACTTTAGAAAACTTTGCTAAAGCATATACTTGAAAATAATAATCACTTGGATCCACTTAAGACGTAAGTACCATCTTATGCGCGTTCCCTAAAAGGTTGGGGTAGCGAGCCACCAATCCTAATAGAGCAGACCTTGGTCTACCAGGGCCAAGACCTTGGAATTGGACACCTGGATTTCTTTAACGACGCCCTTGGACGCCGGGTACTGGCCTTAGAAAATAAAATACTTACTTTTTCTTATCTTGAATGCCTTGGCATTTTAACGAGCACCTTGTGTGCCCAAATCCCTAAGTCTTGACTTTTGGGGATTTCTTAAGGCCTTGGCCTTTTCTTTTCTTATCTTTATCTTCTCTTTTCTTTTCTCATAACTTTTCTTAGCCCCTAACCTCATATAGGGTACTTAATTAAACTTATACAAGCATGGATTAAACTAGAGTTACATGCAAAATCATAAACTCAAGGAAAATTGCACTTTTAACTTTCTAACGGGAAAAACTTACGGAAAAACCGCCTCTTACTGCAGGTGAGCAGTACTTACTTTGGTATCTTGGACTAACAACCAAAATTGACGTCTAGGGCTCGGGAGAAACTTGAGATCTCAATGAACCGTTCGCGCCTACGCGTTCCTCTCGTCGAGACGAACGAAACGCTCCGCCCTCCTTGCTTCTTCCTTGGCCGGCGCCCCCTTAGAAGAGGAGAGGGGGTCTTGGTGTGGTTGGCGTGCGCACAAGAGAGGGGAGGAGAGGGGCGGCTGTGGCTTGGGCGAAAATAGGTTTAGTTGAGAGAAAATAAAAATTTCTCTCTTTAATTATCTATTTATACTTATGGGGGCGAATTGACCTAATTACACCTTATCTATTGTTTCGCTTAATCCATTTCAACAAAACCAACTAGCGCAGCTGGTCCGCCCATTGTCTCTCTGCGCGTAGGTGAAGGGTTCGATCTCCCCCTACGCGATTTTCTGTTTATATTCCTTTTTGCCACTTTCGTTTACGGAAAAATTCTATAAAAATATCCATAAATTTGGAATAAATTCTAAGATATTTCTAAAATTAGTTTCGAGAATTTTCGGGCGTTACAGAAGCCCTAATCCATCATTTCCTCAACATAAATCCCTAACAATATCTTAAATCATGATAAACAACATAAACTATTATACCACAGGTGAGGGAGTCTTACTTTGCATTATCTTGTTATAACCTTGAATAAAGAAGCGAAAGAAAACCTCCTTGACCTTAGACCACCCCTAGCCCTTGTAGCCTTGTAGTAAGCCCTTAGATCTTGAAGAAGAAGTCTCTGTTGGTGCAGTATGCACCCAAGTCAAACCTGTGTTTTGATATTGACAAAAGGGTTCAAAATTAAGGGTTAGTCGTTGTCTAACAAGTTTCTTGAGTGTACAGGAAAAGCCCTAGCGAAGGAATGCTAGGCACTGGCGAAGGACTGCCAGACAGGAAAAGCCCTAGCAAAGGGCTGCTAGGCTCTGGCGAAGGACTGCCAGAATGGACAAGCCCTAGCGAAGGAATGCTAGGCACTGGCGAAAGGCTGCCAGAAGAAAAGACCTAGCGAAGGGCTGCTAGGCACCAAGCGAAGGGAAGCTTGGCAACTCAAGACCTGGCGAAGGACTGCCGGGCAAAAGTCCAACTGGGGGATCCGGTTGGCATCAGGTAAACTCTCCTGAGAGGAGTAGGTGAGGACGCGTTCCCCTAGAGGGAACATTAGGCGTCGGTTCGACCTAGGGCTCCATTTTGGAGACCCAAAGTCAGAACCAAGATAGCCAAGGTTGTGTAAAATTAACTTATTAATTGCTGTTTTGGACTAACCCTGGATGCAGGACCGAAGGACTATGTTTCTGCAGCTTAGAGAGCCTCAAAGGAGTGAGGCAGTAGCTGAGCAGGGCGCCCCGGATGTTTCGGGCGCCCCAGAGTCAACCCAAAGTCAGCAGAGCAAGTAAACGCCCCGACAACAGCACATTTGGGGGCGCCCCGGATGTTTCGGGCGCCCCGCGCGCATCGGGCGCCACGCGTGTCGCGGGCGCCCACTGTGCCACGCCACTGGCAGCTGCAGCAGCTCACCCTCGCGAAGAAGATGAAGCCTTGACCGGTCAACCCGGGCGCCCCGCGCGCGTCGGGCGCCCCGCGCGCGTCGGGCGCCCCGCGCGCGTCGGGCGCCCCGCGCGCGTCGGGCGCCCCGCGCGCGTCGGGCGCCCCAGTCAAATGTGATCCCGAAGAAGCAGAGATCAGCCTTGACCAGAGGGCTCGCCGGATCGAAAGCCACTTGGGGGGGGCGCCCCGAGCATCCCGGGCGCCCCCAGCCCTATAAAAGGGACCCTCGACCTTCTTCTTCAACAACCAATTCCTTCGACACTTCTGCGCTCTTCTACTTCCGCGACACGCTCCAGAAAGTTGCCAACTCAAGCCGACGACGTCCCGCTGCTCTGGAACTTCGATCTTCACCGGACGTCAGTAACAAGAGTTGTATTTAAAAGTTTACTAAACTATTGTTATTATTATCTGTCTTGTAAACTTTTACGAACTTATAGAATTGTCCGCAGAAAATGGTCAACGACCGTGGGCCTTGGAGTAGGAGTCGACCCAGGCTCTGAACCAAGTAAACCTACTGTGTTTGCATTGTTGTTGTGTCTTATTTCCGCTGCGCACTAACTCTTTTTAAATCCGAACGAATTGCGACATTCACACCCCCTCTCTCACAACTCTCGATCCAACAAGTGGTATCAGAGCGGGGAAGTCAAACTTGGTGCAACCACCAGTTTGAAATTTTTTTTTCGGATTTCTTTTTCTTTAATTTTCGTTCGAATTTTTCTTTCAAGATTGGTGCAACACCCCTTGAAATTATTTTTATTTTCTTCCCGCACTACTAATCCAAGACAAAGTCTTGGAATATTCTTTTTTTTTGTTGTTGACAATTTCAGAACAAATGTCTATCCAAGAAGGATTTAGCACCGCCAGACCTCCACTATTCAGTGGAGAAGACTTTCCCTACTGGAAAAGTCGAATGGAGGTCCATCTGAAAACTCAGGTGGATATGTGGATAATCATCCAGTCTGGACTGATGATTCCCACAAATGCTGAAGGTGTACCACAAAACTACTCAGAATGGGACACTTCCCTCAAACGTAAAATTGAAGCCGACGCCAAAGCAACCCAGACTCTCCAATGCGGACTAACGAAAGAAGAGCTGAACCGCGTTGGACCCTTCAAAAGCGCAAAGGAGCTATGGGCTAAACTGATCGAGCTCCACGAAGGAACTTCAGATACGAGGATCAGCAAACGAGACCTGCTACTGAACAAGCTTTTTACTATCAAAATGGCAGATAACGAGACAGCAGCCCAGCTCCACGCCAGAATTCAGGAGCTGATGAACGGTCTTCATGCAATAGGTCACCAGGTTCAAAATCGTGATCTTATAAGGTATGCTCTAAACGCGTTCCCTAGGACCACCTTGTGGGCATCTATGGTAGATGCATACAAGGTCTCTAGGGATCATTCAAAAATTAAGCTAGATGAGTTATTTTCTGAACTTGAGCTGCATGAACAGACTAACTCCAATTTGGTCGAGAAAAGTATAGCCTTCTTTGCAGGGAAAACAGGGAAGACGACCAAGAAGAAAACTCAAGTTGAACCTGAGTCTACCTCAGATTCAGAAATAGAAGATAAAGAAGAAGATCAATCTGAACTGGTCGGCTAGCTCGAAACTACTACAAAAAGTTGAAGAACCAAACCAACACACGAAGAACAAGCCGAAGAAAGGACGGACAAGATGAACCGGCAACTGACAAACAAAAGTCCAACGTAACCTGCTACGAATGTAAGAAGAAGGGCCACTACAAGACTGAATGTCCAAGTCTAAAGGAGTCCAAAAAGAACAGAAAGAAGAAGGCACTCCAAGCCACCTGGGACGAGTCTTCCTCAGAAGAAGAAGAAGAAGCACCTCAGTCCAATCTTCTAGCCCTGACCGCTTCAGATCAAATCGAGACTGACTCAGACTCGGAACGGGACGACGGCAAGCTGACATTCTCCGACGACGGCGAAATAAAGGTAACGGGTTTTTTCAAAATCGCACTTGAATTCTCTTATTTCCTATCTATCCCAGATTTGGCGAAAGCCAAACTCCGAATCGAGTCTCTCCGACAGGAAGTAAAACTCCTGAAAAAGGGAGCTGATTCTGATTCCTTAACTGAGAAAATTCAGGAAGGAACCCCTGATCAAGTTAAAAAACTTGAATCAGAGAATTCCTCCCTGAAAACTCAAATTAAGGACTTAAGAACAGCTTTAGAACGATTCACTTCTGGTTCCAAGAATCTTGACATGATTCTGGGAAAACAGAAGTCTGTTCTAAACCGATCTGGACTTGGTTATAGAACAAAATCTCGGCAAAGATCTTACTTTGCTGTACTGAACCAGTCAAGACCTAAGATTCAGGCATGGGTGCCAAAACTGTGCCTGACTAAACCAACTGGTTCAAATCAATTTTGGATTCCCATGGACAAGATTTACATCTTGCCTAACCCATATAGAGGCTTTAGTCCAGGGGGAGCCAAAATCAAAATAATTTTTATAATTAGATAATTTTTTTTAACTGATTGCTTGTTTATTTAATTTCTTGCAAATTGCCATACTTAGATTTAAGGAATACTTAGATTTAAGGATGAAATTACTTGAAACTTGAAAACATAGTATTGGGTGGAGGTGAGATGATAGTACGTTAGGGAAGCCAATTTGGCGGAACTAGCCGAAGCTACCGATCCAAGACCCAAGCTAGTTAGACCAGAAAATGACCTAATTTAATTTGAAAATGAAATTTCATTAAAAGGCTTTGTCAAGGAAAGGGTGGATGATCCCATAAGGCTTCGGCCAAAGAAGGCCTAGTGCCTCGCCAAGACCTGGAAGCCAATTTCTGAAATTCAAATTCAAGTTAACTTTTTTCAAATTCGAATCTAACTCAAATTTCAAATAATTATAGATCCTAATCTGTTTTTCATACTTCCACTTCTCAAACTTATTATCCTTTTGCAAAACACTTAATCTGTTTTTCAAAATTTCTATTTTTCTTCAAAAGCAAATAACTTTTCAAAATAAATGATAATTCCCTTTCAAAATTAATTTTTACCTTCAAACCTGTCTCACAAAAACCTTAAGGTTAACGTGATTGAAAACCCTAGACTGGGGTGAGACAGACTAGGAAGTGAAACTCAATTTAAGCTATCCCTAACTTAAATTGGATCCAAATCATCAAAAAGTCTTTATGTGTAGGAACATAAAGATTTGGACCAATGGATGTTAGATAGCGGATGCTCCAGACATATGACTGGAGACAAATTGAAGTTCACCAAACTCAAGTTCAAAAACCTGGGCTCAGTAGCATTTGGTAACAATGCCACACTCAAGGTAATTGGGTCAGGTAATATTGACTTAAATCCAATTTCATTATTAAGAAAGTTCTATTAGTAGAAAACTTTAATTTTAACTTACTTAGCATTAGTCAGTTATGTGACTCTGGTTTTTTGGTTACGTTCAACAATTCTAATTGCCTGATTAGAAATGCACAAGACTCAGAAATCATGCTTAAAGGCACTAGGAAAAACAATGTATATATTATAAATCTTCCCCTTATACCCAAATGCATGTTAACACAAGTAGAACAATCAAAACTCTGGCATAGGAGATTGGGTCATACCAATCTAAGAACTATCTCAAAAACTACCCAACTTGGCTTAATAAAAGGTGTCCCCAAAATTAAGAATAATAAAAACCTAATATGTGAATCCTGTAATCAAGGGAAACAAACCAAGTCTAGTCACAAATTGATCCAATCTGATCAAACCCAAACCACACTTGAGCTCCTACACCTTGACCTATTTGATTCATATGGAGCCAAGTCACTAAGTGGAAACCGATACTGCTTAGTGATAATTGATGACTACTCTAGGTTCACCTGGGTCAGGTTTCTAAAAACCAAAGATGAAACACTGAACCTATTTATCAACTTCAGCAAATTGATTGAAAATCAAAATGATACCAAAATAAAAAGACTTACGTCCGACCACGGGGGAGAATTCGAGAATCAAAGATTCGAAGAATTCTACAAAATAAATGGATATAAACACGAATTTTCGTGTCCTAGAACCCCCCAACAGAATGGCATAGTAGAAAGAAAGAATAGAACCCTACAGGAAGCTGCTAGGGCTATGCTTAATGAATTTGACCTACCCAACCACTATTGGGCAGAAGCAATTAGCACAGCTTGCTATATCCAAAATAGGATTCTGCTTAATAAAAGGTTAAATAAAACTCCCTATGAACTTTACTACCACAGACTTCCAAACCTACACTATCTTAGAGTCTTTGGATGCAATGTCCATATTCTTAATACCAAAGACTATCTTGGAAAATTCCAATCCAAGTCAAACTCAGGTATCTTTTTAGGGTACTCTACAACAAGTAGAGCTTATAGAGTCTACAACAAAATAACTAAGAAAATTGAAGAAACAACCAACTTAATATTTGATGAAGAAACTAACCCAAAATCTGACAAGTCTGACTTAGCTTCACCAAATACTGATCAAGAAGATAACTCTGAAACCCTAAATGAACCCTTTAATGACTTAACAATTGAACCAACTTCTGAATCAGTTGAACCAACCAATGAACCCAGAATTGAACCTATTGGACCAGCTGGACCTGAAGCTGAGCCAAGTACTAGAAAAACCAAGAAACCCAGACTCAGTCACCCAACTGACCAAATAGTAGGTGATCCAACCTTAGGAGTCAGAACTAGAGCTTCCTATAGAAATCTTAGTCAAATAGCCATGATTTCAAAGATTGAACCTAAGACTATTGAGGAAGCCCTACCTGATCCTGACTGGATCTTAGCCATGCAAGAAGAGTTAGCCCAATTTGAGAGAAACCAAGTCTGGGAGTTGGTACCTAAACCTAAGGGCAAATCCGTAATTGACACTAAGTGGGTATTTAGGAATAAGCTAAACGATCAAGGTGAGATAGTCCGAAATAAAGCCCGCTTAGTAGCTAAGGGATTCAGCCAAGTAGAAGGGTTGGATTATGATGAAACCTTCGCCCCTGTAGCTAGACTTGAGTCTATTAGGATGTTACTAGCCTTTGCATCCCATAAAGGATTCAAATTATACCAAATGGATGTAAAGTCAGCCTTCTTAAATGGGCTTATTAAGGAAGAAGTTTATGTAGGACAACCCCAGGATTTGAGGATATAGAAAAACCCGATCATGTCTACAAACTTAGTAAAGCCCTTTATGGACTAAAACAAGCACCCAGGGCCTGGTATGAAAGATTATCAAATTACCTGATCTCTAAAGAATTCAAACAAGGTCAAATTGACCCAACCTTGTTGTTAAAATTTTAGAAAGGATATATTTGTTGCCCAAGTTTACGTAGATGATATAATATTTGGATCAACTAATTCTAAATTTCTAAAAGAATTTGTAACAATTATGGAAAGTGAATTTGAAATGAGTTTAGTTGGGGAACTAAACTTTTCCTAGGGTTACAAATCAAACAAACTAAAGATGGAAATTATGTACATCAATCTAAATATGCTAAAGAACTAATTAAGAAATTTAAAATGGATAACTCTAAAAGTATAAGTACCCCAATGGCCACAAATGTAAAAATAGATAGTGACCCTGAGGCTAAATTAGTAGACCTAAAGCTTTACAGAAGTATGATAGGAAGTCTACTATACCTTACAGCCAGCAGACCTGATATACTTTTTTCAGTAGGATGTGTGCTAGGTACCAAACATGTGCTAAGGAAACTCACTTAGCAGCCCTAAAAAAGAGTTTTTAAGATACATTAAGGGCACCCAAAATGTAGAGATTTGGTACCCTAGGACTTCATCCTTTAAGTTATCAAGGATACTCTGATTCTGACTATGCTGGTTGTAAAATTAGATAGAAAAAAGTACAAGTGGAAG